>CAXITT010000474.1:576663-636989 GCA_964033795.1 Lymnaea stagnalis | reverse complement strand
CAGGGGAAGACCGGCAGGTAGAAACTACAACCAGAGAGAAGACTATAGACACTCTCCCCCCATGCAGAGATATGAGACTAGCTGACTGCACAGTCAGGGTATGCCACGAAGAAAACAACGGTATAATGGACATAGAAATACGCCTAAACCGTTGTTAGGGCAAACGCATTCAGTTGGCATGGCAGAAGACACACAAGGGACTTCAACAGGGAGATTATTTTTAGAAAAAGGGAAATTATTTGGGAACGAGGTTTCCATACTCAGGGATACAGGATGCACAATAGTTGGGTGCAGAAAAGGGTTAGTTCCTAGGCAGCAGTTTACGAATGTAAATTATGATTTGAGACTTATAGACGGGACAATAAAGAGTTACAAAACTGCATATGTGGACATAGATACTAAGTATTTGAAGGGCACATTTTTGGCCGCCCTGTTCGAGAACCCAGTTGCCGATCTAATTGTAGGGAATGTAGGAGAAGAAACACAGATAGCATTATATCAATATGGAAATGTAGTGACGAGAGCACAGAGTGCAAGAGAAATGGAGAAGGATAGGACAACAGAAAGTATCATCGGAGAAGGACCAGGACCTGGGTTCCCAGAAAATATGAACATGAAAGAGGAACAAATAAAAGACCAGAAATTAAATAACTATTGGGATAAAGCAAAAACTAATAGCGTGGAGCATACAAGACAGGGAGTCATCACGTTTCAAAATAGAAATGGGTATCTGTATAGGGTATTTACCAACAGGACTAGTAGTAAAGTTGACAGAAAATTAGTTGTTCCACTAAAATGCAGGCCGATAGTGTTAAAAACTGCTCACGAGTCGGCTTTGGCTGGACACATGTCCGTCAGGAGGACAAAATACCGTATCTGTTCCGAATTTTTTTGGCCGAACATGAACAAAGAAATCACCAACTATGTTAAAACATGTCCCATATGCCAGAAAGCTCGACCTCCAGGTAGATTTAAACCCATTGAGTTAGGACGGATGCAAATCATTGGGGTACCTTTCCAAAAAGTTGCAATAGATATTGTTGGACCCCTACAAACGAGCACTAAGAAAAATAGATATATACTTACATTAATTGATATGGCAACCCGGTGGCCCGAGGCAGTTCCATTGAAAAATGTGACAACAAAAGACGTATGTGAAGCACTAGTTACTATCTTTACAAGAATGGGTTTTCCTGAGGTAATCTTGTCAGATAATGGGCCTCAATTTTCGTCGGAGTTATACGGGCAGGTGTGTGAAATCCTTAATATTAGCACCAATCATTCGTCCATATACCATCCACAATCGAACGGAATGGTGGAGAGGTTAAATGGCACTTTAAAAAACATGTTAAGAAAAGTAGCTAAAAATGAACCCGAAAACTGGGATATCGTTTTACCGGCCATACTGTTTGCCTACAGGGAAGTTCCCAATGAGACCACGTTGATTTCACCATATGAATTGATGTTTGGTAGAAAAGTAAGAGGCCCTATGTCCATTCTAAAAACGTTATTTACAAAGGAAAATATTGAGGAAGAAAATAAAACCATATATGAATACATTATTGATCTGAGGAATAGATTGAAAACCGGTTTGGAGGAGGCCCAAGCCAACACAAAAGCTAAGACAGCAAAACATAAATTGTATTATGACCGCAAAGCAGTTGTCAAAGACATTCAAATAGGCGAGAAAGTATTAGTGCTTAAGCCAAGGAAAGGAAACAAGTTGACATTGAATTCAGAGGGACCGTATGAAGTAACTAGAATTTTATCAAAATTTAATGTTGAGGTTAAAAGAGGACAGAAGAAGAAAGTTTATCATCTCAATAGGATTGTCAAGTATTTTGACAGAGAGGGATCAACTATTAATAAAGAGGAGAACAAAATTAATGTTATCCATGGTGGGGTGGCCGTGGTGATAGCGGAGGACAGCACAAACACAGGCGAGGAAGAACTAAATGTACCGACAATAAATGTAGCTGAATCCACGGAGGTAGACATTAATAAGGAATTAAATGATAAACAGATGGAAGAAATAAAGAAGATTTTACATGAATTCCAAGGAGTAATTTCTGATATTCCGGGAAAATCATCAATAGGAGAACATAAAATTGAACTGTTAGATAAAAATCCGATAACATTAAAACCTTACATTATCCCAGCTCATATGATGGGAAAGCTAAGGGAAGAAATTAAAGTGATGTTAGACCTGGGAATCATAGAAGAATCAAACTCACCATATTCTTCACCTTTAGTGTTAATAAAGAAGAAAGATGGCTCGTTAAGAACTTGTGTCGACTATAGGAGACTTAATGCTGTAACTAGAACGGTTGCTGAAGTTATTCCAAATCAGGATGTCACACTGGCTCACATGGCAAAAGCATTGTTTTTTAGTAAATTAGATTTAACTAAGGGCTACTGGCAGATACCAATACACGGTGCTAGTAAAGAATATACTGCTTTTCAGGGGCCAGAGGGACTTTATCAATTTAAATATATGCCGTTCGGATTAGCTACCGCCCCGGCAACATTTAACAGGATAATAAGGAAACTCTTCGGGCAGTTAGATCACGTAGTGACATATTTTGATGACATTTGCATACATACAGAGGACTGGGAAACCCATATTAAGGTCCTAAGGCAGGTCTTCACTATCCTGAAGGAATCAGGATTTACCGTTAAACCAAGTAAGTTGGAGCTAGGGAAAAAGTCTATTAATTTTTTGGGACACACGGTAGGAGGTGGATTACTAAAACCGGACAACAACAATTTAAATAAAGTGTTGACAATAGAGAATCCAAGGACCAAGAAACAAGTTAGAAGTTTGGTGGGTCTCATTTCTTATTACAATAAGTTCATACCTAACTTTTCTACACTTACGGCACCTTTGACGGACCTGACACAAAAAGGTAAACCGAATAATATCATTTGGACGGGCGAATGCCAACAGGCATTAGACACAATACAAATGTATTTAACTAGTAAACCTATTTTAATGTTACCAGACTATAGCAAAACCTTTACAATTAGAACTGACGCTTCAACCAAGGGAATGGGGGCATGTCTTTTACAGAACAGAAACAACATCCTTCATCCCATTAAGTACATAAGTCGTAAACTAATGGATAGGGAAACGCGCTATTCAACAATAGAAAGGGAATGCTTGGCCATAATATGGGGCATTCAAAAATTGGCTTATTATCTTATGGGTGCGAGATTTATTCTTCAATGTGATCACCAAGCATTAAAATATTTAAATACCGCTAAATTCTGTAATCCGAGAGTCACCAGATGGGCATTAATTTTACAGGAATTCAATTTTGACATTGAATATATCAAGGGAGAAGAAAACACTATTGCAGATTTTTTATCTCCACAATAGTGAGAAAAAAAAAATGTTTGTGGAGGAGGTGAATTTTCAAGTCCATGAGTTGGGAGGTGAAGATAACGATTTTTAATTTTTTATGTTACAGTTGATTAGTTATAGTTGCTTTAAAATCATCATGCTATTGTAAGGATTTTCTTCGTTGATTTATTATGAACAGTAATTATTTAGATATGATATAAATAACCCATGATTTTTGTTGTTGTTTATGCGTGTAAAATCTATGTAATTAGATTAATAATCGTAAACAATATAATACTTATAGGATTACTTGTTTGAGACTGTTACTTGCTGTATGAGTCAATATGACCCAACAGTGATTCCATACCCTGACTTTTCATTTTGGAAGTTTCTGCTCTTAGAGTTGAATCTAGCGGAAGAGGGGGGATTTGTCGAGGGTATGAGAATCACTGTTATGTGTAGAGCGTTGTTGTCATGTTTGATAGGGAAAAGATGTTAGTTAGAGATTTTATGTGCAGCTGTATCGTTTGTGTGAGAGTGTTGTGACGTAATTGTGTAATGGGAAGTGACGCGTTAGTTTTAGTGTTGTTAGAGAAGATAGATGGCAGATGTGTTTCATTGACTGTTGTGAATTGAATACTGCTAAGTGTTGTGCTGAGAAATTAAGTATCAAACATAGTTTGGGAATTGCGGTTAATTAAATTAAGAGTTGTGCTGAAAGGATTCGATTGTTGCTTCGACATTAGGTATCAACCTTGGTTTGTGAATTGTGGTTAAATAAACTTCTGTTTACAACAAACTGGTTGATGTTTGTTGCATTGGTGACTGTTGCTGTATGATGTACTGCCGAACGGAATGAAGTGAAAGACTTGGCCATACAGAAGAATCGCTTCTCGACACCATCTATCAAGAAATTGAAGTCGAGAACCATCCCAGTGCCACCCATCAAGAAACTGAAGTCAAGGAGAACCATCAAAGTGCCACCCATCAAGAAACTGATAAAGAACCGTCCCAAGTCAACTGATAAGTAATTATTTTTTAGTATAAACTATTTATATATTTTTATTACTTTTTTTTTAATTATTTTATTATGCATTTCTTGTAATTAAGCATTTATAACTTTAAGTATCCTTAAATTAGAAATATACTTTACTCAATGTATACCCTTTTCTATTGCAACAGTGCTCCATTTTTTTATTTGTAATTTTTTAAATGCATATATTAATGTAAAACTTAGAAATGAAATGTCTTGACCAAATATTGCCAAACTTCGATAGATTTGGGATTGGAAGGTGGGGAAGCTAAAGCATGGGTAATAGGGAAAAATCCATAGAAGACGACACATGAGCCAATCGCGCATATGAGCGGGAAAAACAAAAGAGAATCCAAGAACATGAGACGAAAATGGCTGAGGATAATGCTATTACACTAATTGATAATCAAAAGAGAAATTTTTCTCCTGATGATAAGTTACAGAGGGTGATAAACAGGTACACATGGCCTTTAGTTTAAAACTTAGTTGGGATAAAAAGGAACAAGGCATTTTCAAGGAGGAGAAGACATGCGAAAGGAATAAAAAGGCTTGGCGCAAATTTAGGGAAGAATGCGTTAGATGGATCTGTGCGTATAAGCCACCGGAATCTGTGTTAAGAAAAATATACGAGGAAGTAATTTTTAAGAAATTTATTCATGAAATAAACACATTTCCTGAGTTATAGACTCTGAAATTGTTTCTGTGACTGAATGGAGGGGACCTTCTCCTAGACGACTATCCGCCACAGGAATATTCTATGGATCTACCATTGACAATTTTACCAATTTGTGATAAAATTAAAACATATGGTCAAATATCTGCAACAGCTGCCATTTATAAAAGTGCAGCCCCATACGATTTTCAAATTATAATTGGTAAATCACAGGATTCTTGAATTTGTTTTTGGATGATAAAGGATCTATCTGTTACTACATGCATGAAAAAATGAACATTTAATTATCATTGCTGTGTGGATCTATCATACAATATCATGTAATTGAAGTATGGTGAACTTAACAGCTGATTTCTGTCAACTTCTGGAATCTGGGCATTGTCATTGCTGCCGTAGACAACTTTGTCAGATCTTGATGTGTTGGACACCTCTGCCGTGTAAGATGATGGTCCATCTTTTTCCGTCATCATTGTGCTGTTTATATTGTCTGAAGATAAAGTAATTTTTTTTATTTATTTTTTTATTGTACATCATGATGAATAGTATCTTCATAAAAAATCAATTTGATCAAGTAAATGAAGTAATAAGAAACTCTTCTCCAGCAATACTAGAAATCAAGCTACACAAATCCAGGCACTTTGTTTGGGGTTGATGTGACTCAAGAACCTGGGATAAAAAGGTCAACTCCGACTACAAGCTTCAACTTCACCCAGTATGATTAACCCTTTCAGTCCCGTTACAGCCTAATCCCACTATAAAAAATACACCATTTTTAACATTGCCTAGTGAAGGTAACTAGTTAAGTAGTAAAAAAAGAGTTGATTTATAAGAAGGAAGTGTCAAGCTCTTTTTTCGTAAGGCTTTGGGGGCTGTGCAATTGATTTTACACTACATTAAATTTTATTTTAAATAGGGCTTTGCTGACAGAAGATCTAAGCTTAATGACATTTGCCCTTTTAGAGCACTTCAAACTGTTAGTACATCTGTTGTTAGTGTCAACAGTTATGACTTTAATGTTAAGATAAGTGCAGAAGGAGACAACTGATACAAAAGTGATGATAATTAGTTCAACATTATGATATCCCAGTTGGGTGAGAAGATGATGTTGAAGATCTTCCCAGATGGGTAAGAAGATGAAGATGATAGATCTGACTGGGGTAAACAATTGTGTTCAATAATATTGATTAGTTTTAGGTGTAACTGGTCCAAATGTTGACTTATTTTAATTCAAATTTCATATTTTTTCTACAATTACCAGAACTTTTTTTACAACTGGATGAAAGATTAATTAATACATTTTTAAAGTCAGGAACTCTTGAATGTACTGAAGTAATTTCTTAATGGGTCTAAGCTACTGAAAGGGTTAATGTTGAGGCAGCAAAACCGAGTGAAACATCTGGAATCAAGAGTCCCAATCAGTCAGACATAGAACTCAATGAAATTGCAGGCAATGCCTACAACACAGTGCAAACACTGTCACCGTTCATTTGGATTCACCAGCTGTATAAAGAGAGTGATAGTTTATTCACCATAAAACACTTCACTCAGTTTTGTTTGTTTCCAGTGAAGTCTACCTTTGACTCTTGGGGGGTGGGATAAAAAAATTATAAAAGATTTTCGTAATAAAATATTTACTTACACTGAGCTGTAGGACTGGAATGTGATACAGATGCATCGTTCAAATTGTGTGGATCTTGCACAGCTATGGAGGGTACACACTGAGAAGCAACTGATGTATGAACATATTCTGATACTGATATTGGTTGAAGCTGAGAATACTGCAGGGATTGTCGGGGTTGACTTAGAGTTGGTGGTGGAGACTGTTGCAATTTTTGTTGGTATTGTAGCAATGAAGATTTTTGAGGTTGCAGCATGGGCTGAGACTGCTGAAAAATTTGCTGTGCTTGCTGTGACACTGTCTGGAATTCTTTGATTTCTTCAACTTTACACTTGTGTTGGTTTATGCTAAATTTGTAAATCTTGCCACACTGACTGCAAAGATGACAAGGCTTTGCATGAACATTTTGGTGAGATTTTAGTGAAGCACTTTCCTTGAAAGCTTTACCACAATTTTCTACAGGGCAGATGAAAGGATGATCTCCTAAAATAAAACATAAAAGTAACTTATTTTGGAACAAAACATACCTACAAGGTTTATTTCTTCTTTTTCTGCCAATAATATAATTAAAATTATGACCAGCAGATTGCTTAAAAGAAAATTGAAACTTTGGTAGTAGATGCTTAAAAGAAAATTGAAACTTTGGTAGTAGAATAAATATATTCAAGATTAAAATTGTGAACTGATTTAATCAAAATTATATGTAATAAAGTTTTTTCCTGTATAAAAATCATTTGCCTACTTTTTAAAAAAAGATATTTTACTAAATATAAACATATCAGTGAATAGACTATAGAGGATCCAAAATACTTTTGATGGATAAAAATGTTACGACTTTGTCAACAGTACGCTATTGTTGGTCACAAGCTACGCTGACTTTGGAGGTCAGCAAGAGGCAGACTATTATGTCATTTTAGCAGCCGTGGTAAATGTACCATTGCCTCAAAACTCCGGACAATGAAGGGCTGAGTTTTGTACATGGAGTTTAGCTACAGTATAATAAGTTATTTCAAGTATCTTGACTTGTTTTCTTTATGTAATGTGTACCATAAACTGAAACAGTAAAGGGGGTTGCATGCACAAGGCTGCATGAGACTACGGCACTACAAATGTATTGTTTTCAAGAACTAGCATAGTGTAAATACGGCGGCTCTTGAGGTGTTGGAATAATCAAGGATAACATAAATAGGAAGATTAAAATACTTATCTAGTTTTAAACTTAAATGTTAAATTATTATCAATGCAAATAAAAAGGCCCTTTAAAAAGATGCTAGTATTTCTGCTTATCAAGTCTATAAGATTATTAACATTCTCAAAATGTTAAAATTAATTTCTTACCTGTGTGGCTTTTCATGTGCGATTTGCAAGCAGCTTGGCTAGCAAAGCTCCTTCCACACTCTGAACACCTGTAAGGTGTCTCTCCTGTATGAATTCTCATGTGAATCTTAAGATTTCCTCCATCAGCAAATTTGTTGTGGCACACTTCACACTCATATGGTTTTTCTCCTTAAAAAAGAGGAGAGGGAATAAACAGACATGTGACATTTGAGGTAACTCATAATACAAACATTTAATCCCCTCTTCAAGACTTTTCAGTGCAAAAGAAGGAAGGTTGGCATGAGACCAGCTATCTTATTCTGTAAAAAAAAAAAAAATTTTTTACAGGAATGTCAAGAGAGGGCTCTTATTCCCCAAGAAGAGTTATGTAGCCTTGCGGCCAAACCCAGGTTATTCTGGAAGCCTGAAAGCCGAGGATTCTCCTTTCAAAGGCTATAAGCATAGGCTCGTGGAATGTTAGAACTACCCTGTATGTATGAGATAGGATGATCAGAACAAGTGGTAGAAGAAATGAGAACATACAAGATCAACCTGCTCTGCATTTGTGAAACAAGGTGGACAAAAGCTGACAATTTATTTATTTATTTAGGCATTTTTATATAGCGCTTATCATAAAGCTCTAAGCGCTTTACAATTATTAAAACATGTAAACTAAGTAAATACAAATGAGACACTAGGATAGTAACTACTATTCTATAGAAACAATGAAAATGGCTATTTTTTATATAGCGCTTATCATAAAGCTCTAAGCGCTTTACAATTATTAAAACATGTAAACTAAGTAAATACAAATGAGACACTAGGATAGTAACTACTATTCTATAGAAACAATGAAAATGGCTATAAAACGAGGACACTTTGACACTTCAGGATCAACCCGAAACAGAAAATGAGGTAGGGCAAGGAGGGTGCATCACCGGTCATAGGCGGACCTAAACAGATGAGTTTTAAGGGACTTTTTGAAAATGGACGAGGTTTCACTATGACGTATATGGAAGGGGAGCTGGTTCCAGAACGTGGGCCCATGGAATCAGAAGGAGCGTTCACCGATGCAGTTTTAGAATGAATTTTAGTGAAGCCTAATTAATGTGCAAAGCTGATGACTTGAAGAGAAAATTACAACATGAACATTTAAATTTTGCAAAGCTGTCATCTATTTGAGAACCCACTACAAAGATCAATTTTGTTACTGCCCACAAGATTGTGCAAAATGATAAACCGTTTATGAAAGGAGAATTTTTAATTCATTAAATTTATATCCATGCAACCCTCTGGACAAAATAGGTTGCCCAGCCTTTATCAAGTTTGCCTTTATCAACAATCATTGTTCTAAAAATGGGGGGGACAACAGAATTATGTTGTATGATGAAGAATACTATACCAGTATGAGTTCGTTTATGTCTGATCCACTGCGCACATGTTGCAAATCTCATCCCACAGAGGGTACAGGCATAGGGTTTTTCTCCTGTGTGGCGAAACAAATGAATTCGAGCACTATTAATAGCCTGCAGCAGTGTCCCACATCCATGTATGGGGCACCTAAACCTGCCTGAAAGAGAAATACAAACTTTGCATAATTAAAAGCACAAAATTACAAAATCCATCTTGACAGATAGACTTGGTCAAGAATTATTAATAATAACAAGAGCTCTTTGCTAAAATTGTCAAAAACTTCTACAACTAAATCAGAAAATACTGAGAAATCGAAAATAAGCTAAATAAAAACTATTTTTTTTTTTAATATGCTATCTCTTTTGGAAATGTATAGACACCTAAAAAGTGGGTCCAAAACTGGAAAATCGTTAATGTAAATTTTCTAACATTGCAAGGGCACATATTAATATTAATCTGCAATTGTAAGTCAAATAGCTATATATATAGCTACACAGTTTAAAGAATACTAGATATAGCCCGCCAAACATTGGCGACAGCAGTGCGAGAACTTCCCATGTAGTAAAGTTACTTGACAAAACATGAACTCAAGTAACATACATTTAAAAGAATCCCAATATTTGCTGTACCCCTTCCCCCATGATACGTCACTGCACACTTTTTATTTCACGACCATGAACTATAGTAATATTCTCATGTCCAAACCACTTTTAAACTGAATATTTTTTTTACACAATACTTAAATTCAGACGAATTCATTTCTGAAAAGAAAATATTACGCACCAAACGCAATTGCGTTATTTAAAAAATATATATAATTTAGCGTAGTTATCGGGAATTGTATTTTGCGCGCAAGTGAACTCATTATTGAACCACACTCTGGCGTATTTATATATAGCCTGTGTCTTATAGATATTGTCAATATCAGCATAAAATGAATAATTTTTATTTTTCCAAAACATATCAGTTTGCTATAAGTTTTTTTCAACTTTGCCTAATCTTATAATCAAATGGTTGGGTAAGGCAAAATTTAAGTATTATGTATTAATTTTTGTTAATGTAAAAGTCATCGAAGAATTAAGATAATTTAATGAATACATTTTTAAGATGAGTCCAGAAATTATATTTTGATTTTAAGAAAACCCTTCTTTACCCTGTTAAGCATATGTGAAACATGGAGAGTTTTAAATGGAAACAGGATGTAGATAAACTAATCCCTTTTTAAAAAATGTGTTATTAGGTACCGGTACAGGTAAATAAATTGTGGTAAAGCATAAGACAATGCCGGTACCATAATGAATTTTGGAATGTCTCAGTAATTTGAGTTGTGTTGAAAACGCTTCCTTGCAACCATCAAATGTACAGCTGTAAGGTTTGCGTTTCTCATGCTCCAAAAGATGATTATTAAATACTTTTTCTAGAAGAAATGTCTGTCTGCAAGCTTTGTAATTACATCTGTAAGGTGGGTTTGCTGAAGAAGAAAATTAAAAGATTGCAGAATTCATGTAAAATATCTGTAACTGACTGTGATAAAAAAAATTCAAATTTAATACAAATGCAACTGAACGAAAGGACAGAAATGTAGTCTGAAAGGTTTTCTTAAAGAAATAAAGGAATTAAGATGGATATTTTGTGCATAACTAATTATTATAATTAAATATGAGTTTGAAGTATTTTATATTACAAATTTAGTTAGCAAATACAATTTAAGTAATTAATGAATAAGACTGTTTCAGGAGATGGTTGAAATCTTTCTGTGCTGTGTCCAGGGATAATATCAATTACACTCCACACAAAATAATATATAAGTTGTCAACATATTTCATTTTGTACAGTATCAGAGAGTTTTAAAGATGGCATCAAAACATGCTACTTTAAAATGTGCATATAAATTTACCTAAATGGCTTTCAATATGAATTCTTAGCTCATCAGCATCTTGGAATGTACTGTCACATTTCTCTGTCTTGCACACAAAACTACCTTTCTAAAATAAATGAATAAAAAAGGAATGACATTTTACATACAATTTATTGCAAACTTTATACACATTTTACTATATAATTCTTCAATTCAACTCAACAAAATATTGTATCAAATGTATTATTTTTAATTTCTACAAACAAAATTTAGAAAATATTTTTAAAATTATTCTTTCCCCTCTCTTTTTTTAACCCCATAATTTACCTCCTGCTCATTCAAAACAGATGCCTGATCATGGAAACTATGGACATGCAGATGAAGTTGTTGAATGTGCTGAAAGGCCAAGCCACACATTTTACACATCTTTCCCCGTGGAAATAAATGAGGTTTGGCTTGGTGGTCTCTAGGGCTGCTGTTATTACAAGGGTCTTGGTTTGCTTCATTTGAGTTGATTTGGCAGAAGTTAGTTGAAGCTTCATAATGGGACGACTTTGTACAACTTTGATCACTTTCTAGACTAGACCGACACACAGGTTCTGCGCAAATTAGTGAATCACAAAGATTTGTTCTACAAGGGTCAACATTTCTGAGGTTTGTGGCATTTTGTTTTTTCTTAATCTCGTTTACTGGGCTTGAAAGTCTTTCCCGGTACTCTCCACTATCCTGAACTCTTTTCAGTAGTTTTAAATGTTGGCCATGAAACAACATGTCACAATCTGGGACTGGACAAATCAAGGTTTCTGGCGCTTCTGAGGAGCACAACACAAAGCATAATTTTGATAACTGTTACCCATTCAAAAATAACTTTTTTGATATACAATAACAATTTGTGTATTTCTGTACTTAAATCATTTGTTAAAGAATGTTTTAAAACATGTTTCTTTTCTGTAACTGACCTTTATGTAGTTTCAGGTGTGTTCTGTAAGACATCTTATGTTTGAAAGTTTTTCCACAGAACTCACAGCATATATGTTGATCATTTGAATGACTCAACTTGTGGCTTGACAGTCCTCCACTTGTTAAATAAGCAGCATTACAACCATGCCATGTGCATTTAAAAGGGCGTTCGCCTAAAAGGAAACAGAGTGACTAAAGATGATCACAGCATTCTGTTTTAAGTAAATATGCACTTAGAATGCATCAGCCTTTTTAAAACAAATGAATCAAGCAGGTCAGATATGTAACACAGTGTAAAGCTTGTGACACGCTGCAGTGTATTTTATAATTTTTTATTTGAAGTTGTTGAGTATGGCAGATCATTAATAATTGTTGCGACTGAATATTATGTTTCATTACGCGGTGTGTGTTTGAGAGATTAGTTTTTTTATTGAACGCTCTTCTCGCGCTTGACTTGGTGATGTATTTTTATGCTCATTATGACGAATTTTCTCGTCTGTATTGTGACGTACGTTTTATTCATCTGGCAGTCGTGAATGGAACTTTGTGGAAGTAGGATGTGTTTTATTTCTATCTGAAAGCGAGCTGCGCTATATGCATGTGTTAATGGAATTCACAGTATTTGTATAGAATTAGAGATTAAAGTTGTATTTATTGTGATAAAGGACTTGAGTTGATTCAGTACTGGTACGACGTAATACAATGTGTGAAAGAACTTGACAAATTAACCAATCTAGTAGAAACAAGGAGTTGACAGCAGTGAGGATTGGTTTGTAAATAGTTGCAAAAAGCAAGAAACCTGCCAAACTGTCATTAACCCACAAACTATCAAATGCAAACATACTGTGGTGGCAACTCTTGTTTAGTAACTTTGATATGCATCACTAAAAAACCCAAAACTAATAGAAAATATATCCAGAGACCCTTCTAAGTATAGATATTCTGAGAGTAAATGGGAAAAGGAATTCAGTGAGTTATGTGAAATTAATATGACCTTGACCTTTTTTTTACAGTGAATACGATTGTGCCACTGTTAATCTTCAACTCACTGTTGGCTCCTTTTTATTATCTAAATAAGTTTTTCAGACACACAAAACATTATTTCTTTATAAAAAAATTTAAAAAAAAGAACAAAACTTTGGATTTGCATTTATAGTAGGAAAGAAGTATTCACCTTAGAAAGGGAGCCCTATTAACAAAACTCAGAGTGAAGGCAAATTTAGCACTAGTAAAACTAAGCCAGATTTCAAGAGCTCCAAAACTTCTAACCAAGTTAATGAGCCAAATTGTAAAAATGTGGTATAAATCATGAGAAAAAAAAAGTCCAGCACAAGGAAGATGCAAATTCTGCAAGAAGAAAAATTACTATATAAAATGTGCAGAGTAGGCAATGTAAATCTACTTTACGTGGACATTCTCAGTGCCGATGACACTTAACAAATTAACACTTCACAGTAATTAACACGTGAAAGTGATAATGCCAACACCATCAGTGAAAAATGGACTGCTAACTTAAAATGAATGGCAGGTCTGTGAATTTTCATATTGACACAGGTGCCATGTGCAACATTCTGATGACATCAGAGTTTGAGAAACACAAAGGCAGTGTAAAACTAAGGAACTCTACAAAATGTTTAAAGTGTTACACAAATGATGTGATAAAGACACTTGGAGCAGTATGCTTACCACGTAAAACATAATAATAAAATCACTGTATCATTCCAAGTTGTGTGATAAAGACACTTGGAACAGTATGCTAACCACGTAAAACATAACAATGAAATCAATGTAACATTCCAAGTTGTGTGATAAAGACACTTGGAGCAGTATACTTACTATGTAAAACATTAGAACAATGAAATCAATTTGAGATTCCTTGTTGTATGATAAAGACAATTGTAAAGGTATATCTACTGTGTAAAAGATCAGAAAAATGTAATCAATACAAGATTCCAAATTGTGTGAAAAGACTATTGGAACGGTATACTTACCATGTAAAAAGATAAGAACATTGAAATTAGTGTGACATTACAAGTTGTGTGATAAAGACATTTGGAGCAGTCTGCTTACCAGTAAAACAAAGGAATAATGACATCTATGTAAGATTCAATGTTGTGTGATAAAGACACTTAGAGCAGTAAACTTACTAAGTAAAAAACTAAGAACAATGAAATAAATGAGATTCCAAGTTGTGTGATAAAGACACTTGGAGCAGACTGCCTACCAATGAAACATAAGAACAATGAAATCTATGTCAGATTCTAAAAAGTGTGATAACAACACTTGGAGCAGTCTGCCAACCAGTGAAACATGAGAACTATGAAATCAATGTGAGATTTCAAGTTATGTCAAGAGAACGTAACATTGTTATTGGCAACACAGCAGAGAGCCTGGGATTACTGCAACAAGTAAGCAGAGTTGGCTTGATGTCAGAAAATGAGTTAACCCGCTACTTCCCAGACATAGGGAAAACAACTGGAACACTTCCTGGAGTACATAAAATTCAACTAGCTGAAAATGCAAAAGGAGTAATCCATTGACCTCGTCATTTAGCAGCTTTGTTAAGAAATAAAGTCATTAATAAATTCAGGGAAATTGTAAAAAGATGGATTCATCACTCCAGCACATGAAACTACCAAATGGGTTAGTTTCATGGTTGTTACTATTAGAAATGACAAAGTTGGCATATGTATGGACCCCAGAGACCTTAATAAGTCTATCAAATGGGAACACAATCCTATGAAAATCATTGAAGGTGTGATAACCAACATACAAGATGCAAAATTGTTCGCAGTACCCAATGCCAAGTCAGGATTTAAGCAGACCAAGCTTCAAAAAGAATATTTATTCAATGCACCTCTTGGTTCAGAAGGTTACAATTACCTTATGGATTCAAATCAGCAACAGAAATCTACCAACGGATCATGGACGACATTTTGAAAGGTATCAAAGGAGCATCAGTCATTATTGATGACATTCTAGTTGCTGGAAAAGACAAAAAGCATCATGACATCATTTTACAACAGGTCATACAGAGGGCTACAGAATATAACCTCATGTTGAACTATGATAAATGCAAAACTAGGCAAACCAGAGTACAGTATATGGGTCACTTCTTGTCAGAGAAAGGCCTAGAGTCAGACACAGTGAAACTAAAGGCAATCATTGAAATGCCAGCACCTCTAGACAAAGACGGGATTAGAAGATTTGTAGGTTTAGTACAGTACCTAGCAGATTTCATTCCAAACCTCAGCCATATTGGTGCTCAGCTGCAAAACCTTCTAAAAGCAAATATAGAATTTCAGTGGCATCACGAGTCAGGAGAAGAATTTTCGAGACTTGAAATGCCTTTTGTTGCAGTCCGCCAGTTCTTGCTTACTACGGTGTTAACAAAGATGTAGAGATCGAGGGTGACACAGGCAAAGATGGCTTGGGAGCAGTGCTACTCAAGGATGGTCGTGCTTAGCTTATGCTTCACATGCACATACAGATGCAGAAACATGCTATGCTAAAATAGAAAAGGAAATGCTCCAATTGTATTTTGTGCTGGTAAATTTCACTTTTTCATCTTTGGGAAAAAAGGTAACTGTTTGCAATAATCACGTCTGGAACAAATATTCAAGAAACCATTTTTATCTGCTCCAATAAGAATCCAGAAAATGATAAGACTTCTGAAAGTTCATTTCAGAAAAGGTAATGATTACAGGAAAGGCAAAGAAATGCTAATTTCTGATGTTTCTTTTTGTGCATACTTACCAATCACAGATTCAGAGAAAAGTGAATTTACAGATGAGTCAATTAAAAATTATCTCAGTCGGTGATTCACTGAATTTCAGGTTTTACATACAATGATCTGACAATGCTGAGGGAAATCATCATCTCAAGATGGCCGGACACAAGAAGAGAGACTAATTGAAGTTAGGTCATAGTGGGACTCGCATGATCAACCGTCAACGTCAGATGGCATAATATAAAAAGGTCTTAGAAATGTGATAACAGCCAAGCATGATTACAGACATGTTAAAGCTGATACAAAAATCTCACGAATAGTGAAGTGCAAACAAAGAGCCAGGGAAGTGATGTTTTTGGCCTGGTATTTTGGCAGACATTGAACAGACAGTAAAGGATTATTACAGATGTGTAGAACATCAAATTCCACAAGTGGCAGACATTGAACAGACACTAAAGGATTGTTACAGATGTGTTGAACATCAAATTCCACAAGTGACAGACATTGAACAGACACTAAAGGATTGTTACAGATGTGTAGAACATCAAATTCAACAAGTGGCAGACATTGAACAGACACTAAAGGATTGTTACAGGTGTTCAGAACATCAAATTCCACAAGTGTCAGAACCTCCAAATACCTACTAGGACACCAGACCTTCCATACAGCATGGTTGGGTGTGACTTATTTGACTTTGAAAGAGAAAAGTATGTACTTCTAGTTGATTACTATTCAAGGTTCATTGACGTAGTAAAACTATCACAAGAAGCAACATCTGCAATAGTGCAAGCCTTGAAAAGTGTATTCGCATGTCATGGAATACCCTGTAGGTTGCGCTCACACAATGGACAGCATTTCAGTTCGACAGAGTTTAAGAATTTCTGAAAGCTCAATGAGATCGAGCATGTGACCTCAAGCCCTCACTTTCAAAGTTGTAATAGTGAAGCTGAACAGGCAATACAAACTGTAAAAAAAATGTGGAAGAAAAGTCAAGATAATTTTTTGGCTGTTCTGGACTACAGAACATGTCCGCTGGCAGATATCCCCATCACAGCTTCTCATGGGACGACAACCAGGGAACCTTCTTCCTTCATTCATTGAAATCCTCGCACCGAAGACACATGACTTTCAGGCAGCAAGAAAACACTTATACTCTAAGAAACAGAAGCAGGAACACTATTATGACAGTAGGAAAGGTGTTAAGAATGACCGCCCGTTTACAAGATGCAACCATCGTAAGGTTGAAACACAATTTGACTTGGAAACTAGGCCTAGTGACCTCAGAGCATCCAAAGCCTAAGTGATTGTGCCGTGAACAGTGGAAGCCAGACCTGCGGGTACAACAGAAAACACCTGAGCATCTCCACAGAGAGGGCAAACAGATCTTGGATCTTGACAATGGTCTTCCGGATGATGCTATGTTTGACAACACAGAGCCGCCACTGCGAGCAGCATCTACAGCTTCCAGAGACGTACCATACACCAAACGCACTGGTGGAGTTGTGACCAGGCCGAAAAAACTTGACTTATAGTTATTGTTATAATATAAGTTAAGGTGTTTGCCTTTATTAGACACAGTGATAAACTACACGAACTTTCATATTAAGTTAATTTTGTTGAAATTTCCAAAAGACATTTAACCTAATCAGTTCCAGAGTCTACTTAAACATTAGTTTGTTACTCATGTTTAAGTCAGTTCAGTGTTCAATTTTAAAGAAAGAGGGAGGTAACATAAGCTATCAATTGTTCCTTGCATTCCATGTAATCCATGTTTTACATATACTATTTTGTATGGTAATAAGGAAAGTCATGTGATGTAATTTAAATTTATTAAATATGTCTGCCTCCCAGCATATTGTGTTTGTACTGTGTTATTACCTGTAACTGCTCACCTATTTGTTGGTCATACAATAGTGATGGGGTTAACTAAGTAAGTATTAAGTCTATGACAACTGAGTAACCGTTACTGCCACATTAATAAATTCTCACGTCACTTGAAGTAACTAATGCTGGCACTTTATGACACTAAGAATCTAAGAACATATTTACATGATAAATAATAACTTCACTGATAATGCAGAATATCCATAAATATATATATATATATATATATATATATATATATATATACATGAATTCCTTTCTTTTTCATTAATTATCTCTACTACTGTTCTCATAAATACTGTAACGTGTTCGTTATAGCCGAGCTCTCACTTGTAGGCGTTAATTTACAACCATCTGTTCCTCACATTCATAACATGGAACTCCTCGGTAAACACAACTGATTTTAATACAGCAGCTGAACATATCTACACTTTTTACAGGAAAAATATATCAACGAAAATTCATTACAGCTATCTTCCCTTGCTCGTACCTAAACACACACTCATTTTTTTCTATCACGTGATCCTCTCTTTTGCCAATCATTCTTCTCACGTGACATTCACCCCCCTTCTTCAAAAAAAATGTTTTTTCTCTTAAAACATTTTGGGTTATAACACAACAAAATTAATCTTAATTAAAATATTCATTGCAATTGAACAATTCTTGTTTTGCAAAAATGAAATGCATACAATATTATCAAGAAAGAAAAATCTGCAGAATTTCAACAGTCTGTACTGAAAATGAAATAAACTGAAATTCTAAAACATTTTGGGTAACTCAAATAACTTGTAATAAGCATAACACATAAAATTAAATATATCATATGATAGAACTCAAAAAAATTTTTGTTGCTTATTTCTTTTGTAAATATGAACACTAAGACAGTTCGTTTTTCTTTTTTTTTTCATTTGCAGAATGTCTGTATTTGTTGTCATTCTGCTTAGAATGTCTGCAACAACATTGTCTTTTCCTTTAACAGATTTTATGTCACATTTGTAATCTGCTAATAGCATTGCCCAAAGGTTGACTTTTGCGTTGCTTATTTTCTTCTTGTTGAATGCTACTAATGGTTTGTGGTCTGTGAGTAGAGTCAATGTTATCTTCTTGTTGAATGCTACTAATGGTTTGTGGTCTGTGAGTAGAGTGAATGTTTTACCTAGCAGGTATTTTTGCAGTTTCTGTCAAGCCCATACTATGGCCAGACACTCTCTCTCTATCGTGCTATAGTTATGTTCAGTTTTTGTCAAATTCCTGCTCAGATATTGTATTGGATGGAGAACACCATCATGCTCTTGCATAAGGCAGGCTCCTAATGCAATACATGATGCATCAGTTGAAACAATGAAAGGTTTGTCACATTGGGGTGTGACTAGATGGGTTTCTTTCTAAATGCTTGTTTAATTTTTTCTAATGCCTTGAAGCACTCTTCCGAAAATTGAAATCTTCTAACATCTGTGTGTTTTGTAATTTCTGTCAGTGGGTGGACAATCTCAGCATAGTTTTCAATAAATGGTCTGTAGAAATTGCATAATCGCAGGGCTTGAACTTGCTTTTTTGATTTTGGGATTGACAAATTGAATATCTTATTTTCATTCTCTGTAGTGGGAGTGACTTTACCTCCTATTCTGTAATCCCAGAAAATCAATGTATTTCTTTCCAATGTTTATTTTCTCAGGTGAGATTGTAACATTATGTTTCTTGAGTCTATTTAGTACAGCTTCAAGTGTATGTATGTGCGTTGCCCAATCTTTAGTATGGATGCATATGTCGTCGACATAATGTACCACATGTGGGATGCCTTGTAACATCACTTTCATAAATCTACTAAAAGTAGCTGTACTGTTGACTAATCCGAGTGGCATCACTAGCCATTCATACACTTCATCCATGGCTAGAAATGCAGTGTATCACTAGCCATTCATACACTTCATCCATGGCTAGAAATGCAGTGTATCACTAGCCATTCATACACTTCATCCATGGCTAGAAATGCAGTGTATCACTAGCCATTCATACACTTCATCCATGGCTAGAAATGCAGTGTATCACTAGCCATTCATACACTTCATCCATGGCTAGAAATGCAGTGTATCACTAGCCATTCATACACTTCATCCATGGCTAGAAATGCAGTGTATCACTAGCCATTCATACACTTCATCTAAGGCTAGAAATGCAGTGTATCACTAGCCATTCATACACTTCATCCATGGCTAGAAATGCAGTGTATCACTAGCCATTCATACACTTCATCCATGGCTAGAAATGCAGTGCATCACTAGCCATTCATACACTTCATCCATGGCTAGAAATGCAGTGTATCACTAGCCATTCATACACTTCATCCATGGCTAGAAATGCAGTGTATCACTAGCCATTCATACACTTCATCCATGGCTAGAAATGCAGTGTATTTGACAGAGGTAGGATCCATGTCATTTGTCTTCATGATCAATTGTAACTTTTGCTAGCATGTTCTTGATTGTTTTGTTTGGTCTTTCAATTACTCCATTTGATTGTGGATGGTAAATTGTGATGTACACTTGTGTAATGTCCAGCATTTTCATAATAGCTTGTGTCATCTGTCCTTTGAATTGGCTGCCATTGTCTGAAAGTATGGTTTGTGGAAAACCATATCTGCTGAAAACATTGAGTAGTGAAGTGCATATATTTTCTGCATCTATTTTTTTCAGTGGAACAGCTTCAGCCCATCTGGTGGCTATGTCCACTATGGTAAGAGCATAAATATGTTTTTTCTTTGACATTCTCTTGAATGGTCCTATTAGGTCTATGGCAATTTTCTCAAACAGGAAGTTTGCCTTGTCAGACGACTGTATTGGCGCTGTGTGTTTTCCATCTCTGGGATTGTGTCTTAAACACACTGTACACTTCTTGATGTATTCTTTTATCTGTTTACTCATTTTAGGCCAATAAAAGTTTTCTGCTATTGTAGCAAGTGTTTTCTTGGCGCCCATATGCCCACCTAAAGGACTATCATGTGTCATTTTTATAATAGATTCCTGTAATTTCTCAGGCTTAACTATTCTTTTAAATTTTCTTGCTTGTGCAATGTTTATCAAGATGCCCTTATCTAGTTTACACTGTTTATTGTGGCCTGTTTCATTGTCTTTGCTGAGTTTCATTTTTATTTCATTTATTGTTTTGTCTTCTTCTTGAAGTTTCTTGAATTCTTGTTTTGACATAAGTTGGCTTCCTATGGCAATGTTGTCTTCAACTTCAATGTCTAATTTTTCTTTTCTTTTCATGGAGGCTCTGGTTTGCACACTAGCACATAGTTGATGGTTGTTGTCGCACCATGCTTTGAACATTTCATCTGAATTGCCAACAACACCTTCAATGTTTCCTATTATGAGGTCACAAATGGCATCTTTTAAAACTCTGGCACGAACTTGAAACCAGGGTGAGTTGATGTTAAGAGTAGCAGTTTTACAATCTCTCTTTGTGCCATCAGCCATTATTAATGTGTCTTTTTGACCATCATATTCATCTTCTTGTACCATTCTGCTGTGTACAACAATTGTTGTGCATCCAGAATCTCATAGACACATGCATTTCCTGTTATTAATATATACTGGGTAATATTTAAGTTTCCCATGACTATCAATTGTGGCCACAGTATCACTTGATCTTGGTGATTCTTGTTTCGTTTTTTCTGTATTTTCACATCTTGGTAGTCATTCCTCCTCCATGGCTGATCATAATCTCTGAATCTGAAGTTATGGTTGTACCTGCCTCTCCAAGATTGTCTACCTTTGTTTTCAAAATGACCTTGTCTTGATCTTTCTTCTGGTTTCTTTCTTATAGGGCTTGCATTGGGTGACACTCTGTTTGGTTGTCCTTTATTGTGGTAACACTGTTTCGCCATGTGTCCTGGCTTGTTACAGTACCAGCAAATAGTATTTCTGTTGCCTGAGTTTGGAAGACTCTGGTTTCTCATTCCTTGCCTTCTTTCTGGCCTTTTATTTTGCATTGCAGCAAAGATGTCTTGTCTTCTATCCATTTCTACATCTGGATGAGAGTCTTTGAATGTTCGTAATGCATTTGTTAATGCTGCTTGAGTACGAATCTTCTTATCAGTTAAGTATGTGAAAAGAGTTGGTGTTGCATCCTCCAGGAATTTGTCAATTA
Organism: Lymnaea stagnalis; assembly: GCA_964033795.1. Classification (NCBI taxonomy): domain Eukaryota; kingdom Metazoa; phylum Mollusca; class Gastropoda; family Lymnaeidae; genus Lymnaea; species Lymnaea stagnalis. The sequence continues at coordinate 615,011 of CAXITT010000474.1, read as the reverse complement.
ACACCATGTCTAGTATGGCCTTTGGATTGCTTGTGTCAATTGCTGTAAGTTCTAGCCATTTTGTCAATTTAACTTGAGCTTCGTGTACTATGATCTGTGGATCTTTATCCTTCTTGATTCTCATTTCATGGAATTCTTTTCTGTAATCATTTTCTGACTTCCCGAAATGACATAGAAGTGCTTTTTTGACATTTTGATATTTGATTTTGTCTTCTTTAGCTATACTGTTGTAAGCTTCAAAAGCATCTCCTGTTAGTTGAGTCATTAATTGTGTTGACCAATCTCTTTCTCCTCATAACCTTTCATAGCCATTATGGATTCAAAGTAATCTAGATAGACATCCATTTTTTTCTTTTTTGGCATCGTATTTTCTTACTTTGTATCCCTTGGTGTTGACTTTTCATTTGAGTCATGACCAGGATTGAAACCTTTGCTCTGCAACTCAATTTGTAGTTTTAAATTGTCATTTTTTAAGTTGTTCAAGTTCCCATCTTGCAATTCTTTCTTCTCTTTCAATTATTAGCTTTTGCTTCTGTTTTTCTTCAGCTTCAGCTTCTTTTTGCTTTTGTTTTTCTTCTTCTTCAGCTTCTTTTTGCTTTTGTTTTTCTTCAGCTTCTTTTTGCTTTTGTTTTTCTTCTTCTTCAGCTTCTTTTTGCTTTTGTTTTTCTTCTTCTTCAGCTTCTTTTTGCTTTTGTTTCTCTTCTTCTTCAGCTTCTTTTTGCTTTTGTTTTTCTTCAGCTTCTTTTTGCTTTTGTTTTTCTTCTTCTTCAGCTTCTTTGACTTTCTCTTCAATGAAAGCTCTCATTTCTTTCCCAGTTAATCCTATTTTTTCTGCTATGGCAGTGAATTCTTTATATAAATCCATTTGTTTATTTGAGTTATGTGAGTTAACAACTTAGTGATCAATGTAAGTGCAATGTATCAATACACTATGTTAATACAAAATCATATAAAATGCATATATTATGTCAATTAATTAATTCATGAATATGCAACCAATAAAAATTCTAAATTCTACATTAAAAAAATATATATGTTTAAAAAAATTGTAAATTAATAGTATGTTAATTCAAAAGAAGTGATACATTTAAGTGAAACCATTAAATTAAATGTTGACAAAATGAGGCAACAAAGCATCCACACACAGGATCTTAAGTATACTAAAACATATACACTCCCTCAGGTTGACAAAATGAGGCAACAAAGCATCCACACACAGGATCTTAAGTATACTAAAACATATACGCTCCCTCAGGTTGACAAAATGAGGCAACAAAGCATCCACACACAGGATCTTAAGTACAGTATACTAAACATATACGCTCCCTCAGGTTGACAAAATATATCCGATGGTTCGAAATTTTGAGTCAGATAATCCGCCAAGTAAAGTTTTCTGATTATTGAAATAGTTTTAGACACTCTAGTTTAGTCCATTGATCCGAATTGTTTCACATTTCTCACACACTGAAATGAATATATCCAAATGCAGTTCTTCTGTTTGTAATTCACTAATATTAATTGTTAATTGTCACAAACAGTTCCTTGATATATTATTCACTGATTTAAATGATTGTCCATCGTGAAAGTACATAGTCCATAGCTTCTATAAATTTCCAATTGTGTCGTGTTTACTTCTAGTTCTTGGAAAGACTAAGACTAGTGTGTAGTTGGTACTGGTAACTCTCTGATATAACTGTGTGACCCAGATTCATACAATGTGTAGTATGCTTGTTTACAGCGTACACCATGCTGTGTGACGTAGGTTTATACTATGCGCTATCTGCTTATGTAGGTCAGTCCTTGAACAGGACTCTCGACACTGTCGTTGAGCAACAAATGTCCAACTGTAGACCTCTAATATACATTAACTTCATCAGTTTATGCACTGCTGCATTCGGCCTTTAATATTCACAAGTTCTGACGATACTGTTTCTTCATATAATGAACACTTTCCTTTTAATTTCACTTGCACTTTAACCACAAAAGATGAGCACTGAGCACTATGCTGTCCTGTGTCTCAAAAAGAAAGACTTGATAACTGAATTATCCTTTTCTTCAGAATAATGTATGTGCTTACATTATTCAATAACGACTCTAGATAAACAAACTACAGAGACTTTGAACTTTTAATTTTGCTGTAATGCAAATCTTCTTTTAGTAGGCACTTTGTTCTCAAAATTCTGCTGCACTAACCATGTGTTACCGACTATACCGCCATCTTGACTTCTTGACCTCTTCACAAAAATGTAACGTGTTCGTTATAGCCGAGCTCTCACTTGTAGGCGTTAATTTAAAACCATCTCTTCCTCACATTCATAACATGGAACTCCTCGGTAAACACAACTGATTTTAATACAGCAGCTAAACATATCTACACTTTTTACAGGAAAAATATATCGATGAAAATTCATTACAGCCATCTTCCCTTGCTCGTACCTACACACACATTCATTTTTTTCTATCACATGATCCTCTCTTTTGCCAATCATTCTTCTCACGTGACAAATACCACTCACTATAGTACAGACTCATAACACCATTTTCCAACATGGCCACATAACATCAGCTATTTCTATCTCTTCTTATTCCCTCCCTTCGTTCTGCATAAGATCAAAATAGCCCCATTAAGATATACTGTTACATTAGCCATTATGTTAGAGTTACACAGAAACAGTCATAACGGCCAATCACAGCCATTAAGACAGTCATTGGTTAGCCATATCTGTCACTGACCTGTATGTGCACGTCTGTGCTTAGTGTATTCACAAGGTAACCTGAAGGACTTCCCACAACCTGACTCCTTACACTTGTACGGCCTTTCTCCTGTATGAAGCCTGTTGTGACATTTCAGCTCATACTTATTTTTGAAAGCTTTGGTGCACTTTGGGTACAGACAAGGAAATGGATAATCCCCTTCATGGAACTGGAGATGACGCTGGAAATGTTGAATATAATTAGGCTTGTTTGCAGATGCTGTTTCCACATGTGGTTCACCATTAGTAGGCATAGCTACATGCACTGAACTATTACAAAGAAAATAGTATCTATGATCATTTCTTATAATATTTAGCAGTGGAGAAAGTTATTTGAGACATTCAGGCTTTTTTTGTAAAGGAATTGCTTACAGTATTTTGTGTTTTGCAGATTTTTCACACAAATGTTTGTGTCTACAAATGTTTGTGTCTACAAATGTTTAATAACCAAAAACAATTTTAAAAAGGTCTATTCAGCGTGATGCAAAAAAATGCTAAAGATTATGGAAAATTGTAATGCAATTTATAGAACAACTTTAATAAACTTTAACTGGCTGCAAGGACCCTTCATTATACTAAGGTTTTTTTATTCCAAAACTATAAACAATAAGTTGTTATTTAATAACGATAAAATGCAATTACATTTTAAATTATTTAAATTTTTCAACAGCAAACCCCCACACAAAAAAAGTTTGTAAAAAAGCTGAATTCAGAATAACTTTTTTACTCTACCTTCATACTGCTGATATATTTAAAAGATTTGTAACAGGTTGGCTTTAGACACTGGTACGGCTTGCCAACTGAAAAAAAAGATAAAGTGAATATAAGATAAGATAAGATTCTTTTATTGATCCAAATAAATGGAAATGTTTTTTGATTGCATTATACATCTTCAGCACATAAATAAAACAATTTGAAGACAAGGCATTTATAATAAATTATCTCAGACAGCTATTCAGTGAGTTCTCTTAGCCAAATCCGGGCACTTAGTTCTCAGAGTGAGCACGCCGGTAAATTCGTACAGATTGGGGAACAAAAGAATTTTTGTATCTTTCAGTCCTCGCCTTAACGGAAAGAATTCGTCCCGAATGGCCTGATCCTAAGTATTTGTGATGAAGAGGGTGGGATGTATCATCCAAAATGTGTTTAGTTTTACAAAAACATCTTTCTTCAAATACTTCTTCCAGTGAGGATTTCTAGTTTGTATTATGTCCCTAGCTTTCTTGATTAGTCGGTTTATGCAGTGTTTAAATTCAGACGTTGAATTCCCACACCAGCAGGTAATACTGAAATTAAGTAGGCTTCAAATTGTTGCACTGTAGTATAAGTTAACGACTTGCCCGTTTACCCCGAACTTGTACAGTTTTTTGAGATAGAACAGTCTTTAGTTGAATTTCTCAAACAGCATTTGGTCGTGCTCATGCCATGTTAGCTTATTATTAATGGTGACACCTAAATACTTGTATGTCTCCACTTTCTCTACACTTTGATTATTTATGTTGAGATCTGTAATATGGCGTTTCCCCCTCCTGAAATCAACAACCATTTCCTTTGTTTTTGAGACATTCAGCTGGAGAAAATTTTCATCGCACCAATTGATAAAGCTTGTAACTAAATTGCGGTATAGGCCTTCATCAGATATTAAGCCAACAAAGGTGGTATCATCTGCAAATTTTAAGATTAGAACGGTGTCGCTTGAGCTTTGAATATCATTGGTATATAGTGTATACAGAGTACAGGAGAGAGAACGCAGCCTTGTGGTGCCCCGGTGCTTATTTCTCTGGTTAGAGATAATTGGTTATTTACTTTGACATATTGTGGTCAATTTGTAAAAAAGTTCAGTATCCAAGCCTGAATATTTAAATTGACACCTAATGAGGAAAGTTTCTTCATCACAAGGTGTGGTTGGATAGTGTTAAATGCTGATGAAAAGTCTAAGAAAAGCACTCTAGCATATGTTTTAGGACTGTCAAGTTGATAATAGTCTCTCCAACAATAGTAAGATTGTATCCTCTGTGCTTCTGGCAGGTTTGTAAGCAAATTGGTGGGGGTCAAGTTTTTGCTGTACTTCATTCAAAATTTCTTTCAGAATTATTTTCTCAAAACAGGTTGTAAGTCATTGTTGCAGGTTACCTTATTTTTCTTTGGAATTGGTATGATTTCTGAAGTTTTCCAAATTGCTGGTATTGTGTGAGTTACATAAGATTTATTAAATATGTAACAAAAAATGTAAGAGAGCTGCTCTGAGCAGAGTTTAATGAGCCGACCACTTAATTTGTCTGGTCCCGAGGCCTCGGCTGCATCCACTTGTTTAAATAATGACATCACTTCCTGTTCGGTGAACAATAAGTACCATCCTGTTTACTACTGCTATCTTTAAATGAATTCATTATCTCATTGTGTTCTTTTCAAAAGTCCAGGCTGTCAAAACGACAATAAAAGTCATTTAAGTCGTTAACAAAATTCCTCACGTCCTCAACACATAAGCATTCTCGCTTAGGAGTATATCCTGTTATTTGCTTTAGTCCTGCCCAACAAGCCTTTGAGTTGTTACTAAGGAATAATTTTTCGATTTTTTGTTTGTATTGTTTTTTACCCTGATGAATTTTTTCTTTCAATATTTTTTTTTAGCTCTAATGAATTCCTGATCGTTAATCTTAAACATGTTCTTCTTGTGGTGTATGGCCTCCTTTATTTCTCTGCTCATCCAGGGTTTGTTGTTGTTGAATACTCGGATGGTTTTTTGGGGAATAATTTCGTCTACGCAGATCTTAATGTAGGAATTGACTGTGTTTGTTAGCTCGTCAATGTCTGGGTAAGTTTTATAAATGTGTCCCAGTCTGTACATTCCAAGCAGGCTTGAAGATTTTCTGTTGCCTCATCTGACCACAGTTCAATAGTTTTTGTCTGAATTTTTGTTGTTTTTAAAACTGGCTTATAGCGTGGCGTTAGGCGGACCATTGTATGGTCAGATTCTCCTAGAGCAGCGGTTCTCAACCTGTGGGTCGCGACCCCTTTGCGGGGTCGCACAACCCTTTCCAGGGGTCGCCTAAGACCAACTGAAAGCACATATGCTCTACAGTTATGAAGTAGAAACGAAAATAATTTGTGGCTGGGGGTCACCACATTATTAGGAGCTCTATTAAGGGTCACGGCATTAGGAAGGTTGAGAACACTGTCCTAGAGGAAATAAAGCACGACATGTGTATGCCTTTTTTATATTACCATAACACATGTCAAGAGTTCGGTCTTGTCACATGGGGCAAGTAAGGTACTGTGTGTATGTAGGCATGGATTTATTCAGTGATAGTTGATTAAAGTCCCCCATAACAAGAAGAACAGAGTCTGGGTTTTTTGTTTCAAAATAACGGATTACATCCAACAGTCTCTCCGTAGCCTGCTCCTTGTTAGCATTAGGTGGAATGTAAGCGAGGATGATACAGATTTGGGTGAACTCCCTAGGTAGGTAAAATGGCCTTAAAGTGATGCAGAGTAGTTCTATGTCGGGTGTACAAACTTCATGTTTCACTGTACTGTTGTTGATGCTACAGTAGTTTTTGTTAATATATATTGCCAATCCTCCTCCCTTGGATTTGCCATTGTCGGTTGTTCTATCGGCATGGAAAAGGTTAAATTCATCCAATGCCACTGCTGAATCAGGTACTGTTTCATTAAGCCATGTTTCTGTCTGGCATATTAAAGAGCTTTCGCGAAATTGATAGAAATGCTTACAGAAACAATCCAGTTCATCCATCTTGTTACATAGTAACCTAACATTTCCCAAAACAACTGGTGGAAGAAAGCCCTGCTGTCCTCTGTTTCTGCATTTTACACGAATGCATCCCCTTCTACCCCGCTTTCTTCGCCTCGATTGTGAATCTGTTGCCATTTTTTTGTTGGCATGGTTGTCTACCCAAGTGATTAACATTCCATAGCATGGAGTGAAAATAAAAAATATGACTTGAATGGGAAAAAAAAGACATTATAAAATAGTGAATTCAGTCTGTTCACATAAAAGAGTGCAATACTATTGGTGTTGGAGCTTACCCGTGTGTGTTCCCCGATGGTGTCTTAACTCTTGAGAACCCCTAAATGATTTTCCACATTCTTCACAAATAAAAGGGCGTTCACCAGTGTGCTTTCTAATGTGTTGCTTCCATTTACTCTGGGTGGGAAAGTATTTATTACAGTCTTTAAAAGGACACTTGTGAGGCTTACCATCTGAGAAATGAAAAGAGAGAAATATCACACATGGTTTACTAAGCAACCGATTGTCGAATTTTACAAAAGTTTACTGTCACTAAGAGTTTTTATTAATAATATTGTTATTTTTTATTTTCACTCCATGCTATGGAATGTTAATCACTTCGGTAGACAGAGACAGTAATATGCGGCAGGCAATATGCATTCTTAAATATCTCAAGGCAATTTAAACCATTAAAATATTTTGATAATCTCAATGGGTATAAAAAAAACTGGAAATAAGCAAATTCAGGGGAAACGCACCACAGGTGACTTGATTGCATCTGTGCTTATTTTTTTAGCTTTTGAATTAGTTTTTGAAGTTTTTAATGTCTTCTTTGGAATCAAATAGTGGTAAATGGGTAAAATGTGGTTTGGATATATAAGCTTGTGTTTTCCTGTAACAATTGCAGTTAAATAAAATTTTTGGATGTCATAGGCTTCCACCAAATTTACATATGCCATCTTGGAATCAGAGGATCTGCCATTTTCTTCGCCATCTTGATGGCGGGATCAAAGATACAAAAAAAAAAATAAGTCGCTACAGACAGGATTATCTATGATCTTGGGGAAAAAAAAACAGGAACTCTGAACAAAAAGCCCAGGCTCTGTTCCAAATGCAAACATACACTCAAGAATCAAACAGCTAATCTGAACACACATTGATTCACCAAATGGTTTGAACAACAAAACCTCATATCTTAAAAATAGATATTTACAGTAGTGGTAATGCCTGATATGATTTTCCCAAAAAAATTTAGAGGTGAAGATCCAGTCACATCCAGATTGACCGCAGATATATACATTATCATCCTTAACATCTGCTAATTTGATTGGCTGAAAACAAAAACAAATTGACAAATAATGTGAATATCTAAATTTTAATATGTCAAATTTAGAACTTTTTCAATAAGAAAATAACCACTGGTAATTATGAATACAATATAAGATATAAATTTTTAAAGGAATTTAGCAATTATTGTCAGCACATATTTAAACAATCATTTCAAAGATTAAATTTGTATTAAAGTAACATATTATAACTTACAAGTGGTGATTTTACCATGAGTAGAGGATTCGCCAGGATTATAGAGAGTTCTGTTGATTTTGGTGACTGTAGTATTGAAACTGTAGTATTGTCCTCACTTAAAATTTTCTTTGACTCACTGTCGGGTAAATCACCAATCATTTTATTATCAATGTTGGTCTTTGATCCTGTTTCTGGGATCACTGAAATTCTTTTGTTGGAGTTAACTAGGGGTGATTGCATCTGGCCTAAAAAATGTAAATCCTGAAGATCAGTCTCTTTGTCATTTGAACAATTTTGTCTTTTTTCTGAGATACATCTGACATGGTTGGATAGATTGTTGAGATTTATAATACCTGTTTGAAAATTCTCTGGACTTTTGTGACACTCTAGAGTCTGTGGTGAGATACATTGTTCTTGGCATAAAATATGTGGTTTAGCCAATTTAAATTCTATTGGTCTTATGAGGATTTTCGGAATTTTATAGTTAATTTTTACTATATGGAGAGATGCAATTTTTTCAGCTCTCCTTTCTGCAACTGGAGGCAATTTCTTCTTGCGAGAGCATACTGGAAATTTAAATAGTTTGAAAGAATTAGCATTCACTTTAATAATTATTCATTTACAATAAATTTCATAACAATGATGCATCAGGCCAGTTATTTATTATTACTGCAGCTTATTAATGCTTATATAATAAAATATCCATTAGATTATATAATAATGACTTTATACACTGTTGCTTATAAGCTATAGGTTTCTTGTCTTTACTTACCATGTAAATCTTTTTCCTGTTCTGAATCTGAGTATTCCAAGTCCTTGTTGCTGCTTTTTTCCTTTTGAAAAGTACAACGATTGACAGAGACTGCAACACACTTTTGAATTTTTCTGATGTTATCAAATGTCTTATTAACCACACGGTAACAATGTTTACAAATGTAACTCCTGCCCTGTTTTGTCTTATACTTATCTTGAAGAGATGACAGCCTCTCTTTACCAATAAAGGCAACTAGTTTAGCTTCAAACTTGGCCATAAATGGTCTGTTTCCCCCAAACATGAAGAGCCTTTCATCTCCTTTTCTAGGTGCTTTGCACATAAGACATAATATTTGAGGGCTGGCCTTAGTAATATCATCATTAGCCTCAGTTTGCATTTCTTGACATTTGTTTTAAAATCAAAGTTTATATCTCTCTGAAAAGTACAAAGAATGGTGACAAATTTACAATATTGAAATAACTAATTATACTGGTACTCATTCCAAAGCCGACTTTTAAAAAATATTTATTTCAGGCGAAAAAGGTGGTGTTGCTATGCTTATGAGCAGGTCGTAGGAGATTTTTATAATTTTTTTCTAGATAGGCCAACACTGATTCAATTACAGAAAACAATTAACAAAAAGTAATTAATTCAAAATTGGGTCATAAGTTTCTCCTTACTTTTGTGACTGTTGTGATTAATTGTGCTTAGAGAGTATTAAAGTATCTATTTTGAATAATGACTTTTCAGACTGATATATTTTATATGAACATAGCAGCATTTGAAATCTATTTTAGAACAGTCAGTTGAGTCAGTGCAACTCTCATTTTGATATGGTTTATTTTACTTTCAATTAGTTACCACATTGTGATTTGCACTTATGCAAACTTGTTAATGATATTCAAAGCACAATACAGATATGGAAGATAAGGTGACCACATATTTCTTTTCAAGCAATGTTCAAAAATGGTTAGACTAGAGCTGTCACGTGACTTTTTGTAGGCCATCTGCCAGTTTGCTGTTTTGTGCCCCATGGCATTCAAAGTTGTTAGTTTAAATTTTAGGGCACTTAAAAATCTGAGGCCCCTGTAGCAGCAGAAATTGCAGGGCCCATGCATGGGTGTCTGGGTTAAACATGCTTGGGTTGGCTTATTTTTGTATGAGCAGGTTACACACTTTTCATGCTTTTCCTGATCAATGGCGGGCCAGTTTATGAATAAAAGGCATTTGGCATGACGAATTCCCCACGCCACAATGACAATAAAAAATGCAGTCATGTCAGTCATTGCTATTCATAATGATATTTTAATTATTTTATTGTTATACAGATAGCCTGTAGGGCCTACTATAATAGTAGCCATGGCAATTCAATGGTTATAATTTATAATAGCTTAATCATTTCATTTTTATTGGGCCTACAAATAATACAAAATACAATGATTGATTGCATTTTTTAGGATTGTGCTGGTACTTATTACTTTTATGCATAGGCCTAATTCAAAAGTGCATGGACAAAATCCCCACAATGAATAATGAATAGTCAGGTGATGATTGAATGGACATAAAAAATGCATTCATTGTAAATTGTGTGCATTGCAGTTTATCATGAAATTGATTGTATTGTTAATAACAGTTAAGGCAGTCTCATCATATCTGCATCTCTTTTAGTCTTACCTTAGCATTAATCCAAAATAATACTATTAATGTTGATCAATGATTGCATTTTTTAATTACTTATTTGACTGACTTACTATACTGTAACTAGGCCCTTGCCCTTAGCCTTAACTATACACTATATTTTTTATTAGGTAGCTGGATATGAGGCTATTTTGACGCTTAGGCTTAGGGTTTTTGAGACGCTTTTTTTGGGCGTGCTGGATGATAGGGTTCACTAAAAAAATATTTTTTCGCGCTACAAACGTCGGATCAACGAACGAATTACTGTTCTAGTTACGTTAATGAACGAGCTTTAACACATCCATTTTGTTTTCAGTAATATCAGTATCAGTTTATGTCGTAAATATAAAAAAAATGTGAGAAAGCAGCCAAGTCAAATTTATCAATATTTTGAAAACTATTCCTTGTCCCATTTTAAATCGACCTGGTGTACCTGTAAAATTGTATAAAAAATGACCATGTAAAATTTCAAGTCTCTAAGACCACAAAAACATTGTTATTTTGCCATAACAGGTGTCTAAAGCTGGGGGAAAAAAATAAAATGGCGGAAAACGAAAGTAAACAAAACCGGAAACAGCATTATTTGTCACTAGGTGACAGATAAGAAAGCAAAGACATTTTATAATTCTTAAATCAATCAAGTTCCATCTTGATTAATATTAGGTTTTATTATAATATCTATACAATAATATACATATTAACTAATATTTTATCAGATATTGGTCCCTTTCATATTAAATCATAATTTTTATTGTAAAATTGCCTCTATTTTACAACAATTTCCTGTTGTAAAATAAATTACGTTTGGTCATAATTTTTTAAAATTATTTTTTAATTTTTTTTTTGTGTGGAATTTTTTAATGACATTAAAAAATCTTTAAAATATTCTATTTAATTTTTTTTTAATTTTTAAAGAAACAAAGATGTTGATAATATGATGATAAAGACTTCTGGAAAGTTTCATATTATTTGTTCACTCTGTTATAAAGTTATGAGCCTTTTCGTAATTTTTTTTTAAAAAGTGGTCACAAATCTCTATGTAAAAAAAGTGATTTTTTATTCACAAAAAAATAACTTTTTAACCAAAAGGGCTACATGAAAAATGAAAACATATTATTACTTCATTTAACAAGGGCTATCTTGCAGATGTGTTCATTTCTTAATTCATTCAATTTGAAAATTGTGTTCGTATTCATAAATGATGCACTGCACTAAGAAATTATGTCTAATTTATACAGGACAACATACATAACGTTGACGTTACCAAATTTCCTTACGGCGAAATCACTGCTGCCGCTCACATTTTTTAAATCCCTAGATTTAGTCAAAGACATTCCCAAAGGATAAAAATAGGCCGGCACTACGAACACCGCGGCGGTGTACCTGGCGATATCATTGTCCTTGGCCTGCGTACACCGCAACGGTACACACATCAAAATCATGGTCTTTGCCAGACTTTAACTCTTTGACCTGACCGGTACTTGTAAAATTAATGTTATACTCTTGTAAAAACCAATATTTAACAACAAAAATCATTTAATACCTTCAAGATTAAATAAAAGTAATAGTAATACCATACCTATATTTTTATTGTGCCCACTGTAACAATACCAAAAAAAAATATCAACTCAAGTCTGCGGTCTGTAACTACTTACCTTTTTCCAATATTCTAATTAAATGAACTCGATTCTTCTGCATTAAAACCCACACCACATGATCATTCACTCAAGTTCTCCCAGCAATATTCACACATTTAAGTTTAAACATTCATGAAAACAACTCACTATGTCCACTCCTACAACATGGAAACAACACCGGCGGACAATCAGGTCACATTCACACTACAAAAATAATCATCAGTCACTCAAATTGTCCTTCTGGAACACGCTGGGGAGCGACTTCCTTCACTCATTTTTTTCCTACGAAAGATAAATATTTTTTTTAAATATTTTTTTTAAAATTTTATTTCGGGGTTTGGGAGGGAGATATTGGGTTCGTTTACATACATTTGTGGCTAGGTACTAGAGGACTAGAGCTTTATTTGGTTCCATAAACAATTCCAACGAAAATATAAAGATAATAAGGCGTAAAGAAAAAGTCTAATATGAAGAAAAAGGCTGAATAAAAAGGGCAATATCTGAAAAGAAACACATAGCACAGGTTAACGATGTCCTGACTAGCACTGCATGAAACAGCTAACAAATAAACAGGTTAGCTAACTCTGTAATTACATGTGGTGACAAATATAGCCTACTTAACTAAGAATAGAGTAGTACATGTTATGCAAATGGCAATTAAAATTATATCACTGTAACAATGTTTTATCATAAAAGTAATCACGTGGCAGTGCTAAAATTGTAGCACTTAGGCCCTACACCGTCTATCACACAGAACCAGTGAGAGATGTGAGGGCTAACATAAAGGTCTAGAAATTACTATGGTACTGTCGTCCATGTATGTCAGGGGTGTCAAACTCGCGGCCCGCGGCCATTTGCGACCCGCAAGACAATAATTTGCGTCCCGCTAGATGACACCAAAGTTTAGTGTTGATGCGCCCGCGCGCTCTCCCCATTCTTGTATATATAATGCAACCCTCCGCGACGATTTCAGTCGAATCTCACCGACTAGTCTAATTCTGATTTGTATTATGTTTGTATAGAGTTGGACGTTGATTATAATGGTAAAACCCGTTTAAAAATCGGACTAAAAGTTTTTATTTTATAGCATTTTATGAAGCAAACATGGCCAAAGTGGGGTTTTGAAAAAAGTTTAAAAATTCAGTTAGTGGGTAATTGTGTAAATCGTAGCAATCTGACACAGTATCAAAAAGTCCCTATTAAAATTGACGCTAGTGTTTACGAGTGAGGGAAAATTCCGAGCCTGTCAGATTGGTCACTTTCAAATAGGGTTAGTCAATAAGACATTTTCTACGATTAAAAAAAATCAAAATTCATTCTCCCTACAATAGCATCTTCCTTCGCAACAATAATTCATAAATATTGCCCACTCCTGCTGACTGTTTGAACACGTTTTAGCCTTCAAAGCCTTCATGTAGAAGGATGGGGTGGTTGTTCCTGTACTAAGTGATCGCTCATGGACTTGGCTTTTCTTGTTGACATTACACAGGAGCTGAATGTACTCACCAAGAAGCCACAAGACCAGGGGTAGCTTTTCAGTGTTGCCTATGACAATGTCAGGGCATTCTGCACAAAATTTGTGTTATGGTTCTTGGAGATACCTCTGCCGTTTCCCAACATGCAAAGTACTCGTGAATTTGGGCACACCATTCGGTAGTAAGTATACTGATGCCATTGCAAAGCTACGGGAAGAATTTGATCATATTTTTTTTAGACTCTTTCTCCTTGAATGTGGAAGATGCCCCCCCCCCCCAATTCTTTGTGCTTCAAATGGAGCTGATTGATCTTTAGTGCAATTCTAAATTCAGGGAAGTGAATGAAAAAAGCAGACAAGCTTGGACAATTATTTAAGATGCATTGCCGTCTACCTTCCCTGAGATTTCCAGATTATTCAAGCGGATTATGTGCCTTTTTGGGGAGTTCCTATCTGTGTGAAAAGATCTTTCCACTAAGTTCAGGGCCAAACTTACTGATGAGCATCTTCAAGCTATACTGAGGGTCTCAGTTTCTTCCTCACTCAAACAAAATGTTGCTCAGCTGCGTAAGAAGATGCGCTTCCAGGTCTCTGGCAACAAGGAGTAGGAGGAAGAAAGTGAAGCCTAGTTCTTGAGAACCCTAAATGTTTTTATTTGTTATTAATAAAGGTTGAGTAGATTGTGACAGTTGTACTTTGTTGAATTAGTAATTGCTTTTTTTTTTTGCTTAGTATTTGATGCGGCCCAGCCTCACTTAGACTCCACCTCCTATGGCCCCCGGATGATTTGAGTTTGAGACCCCTGATTTATGATGTCTATTTAACATGCACCCATTGCAGGATAAGTACGACTATGGTAGAAAGAATAACCACCGTTAGTTTGATACATGTTGTATCAATCAATCGCTGTGCCTTTTAAGACAAAAGCAAATTGCGGAATGTCTAATTATATTACTACAGATGGTAATATTATTCTAACATATGCACCATTTCCTACGTGAGAATTTAGCACATAGCAGAACGGCTGTATGTTCAACCATCACACTATCATGGTTACAAGTCAAATTGACGTAGCTAACAAGTGATTAAACACTGCCAATATAAGTCATGATGAGAAATCGTTCATTACTTCATAAACAGAAGTCTTCAATTACTAACACCTAAAATTTTCTTTCTACAAACACAGAAATATAAAAATATTTACTTACAGATCGTCGAAATGGGCCTCGTTGAACAATGGCGCACTTCAGGGATGCAATTAAAACCTTGAATCAAAAACTCATTAGCGCGCACCTTATAAGTAAAAAATGTGCGAACAGACTAGACAGCATGTACCTCACACGACGACCAAGGTGGTCTACTACTTGCCTTCTGGGTACGTTGCTGCATCCATGTACTCGCATATGTGCAAAGGTTGGGTAAGCGATGCTGCTATCCTAACGGCTCATAGCAGATGACAGGGCAGCCTTGAAGTAATTTTTAAATGACAAACGCCAGAGACTACAACCCAAATAACAGTCGAAATCCCGGACCAAAACCATAAAGACTTAAACGTGTCCGTTTCCGTTTTGTCTCATCTCTCTATGATACACTTTTACATTTCTACAAGATGAATAGGCTTTGAAATATTTTAAATAGAAGTGGTTGGGACCCCCCCATGGATGAATGTGAAAACTCCCTTAATTACTTAATATGACAAAATCCTCTAAAGATTTATAAACATACTAAGTTATAGTGAATAAAATCCCCTTTCCAACTAGATATAATTCATAGCATGATACGCTAGGGTTCCAGAGAAATAAATTATTGAACTTATACCAAAAGCACACGTAGTGGCTCCCAATATTTAAGTCGTACTCTAAGCGATGGGGAAGAAGCCGTACGTGCCATGTTATGATACCCTAACCCCGAGGTCAAATTCCAACACCGTGTTAGGCGCTAAACAGGGTTTCGTAATAGCGTGATCTACACTGCCACATAATTGAACAGTGTGTTAATGATCATACCACCGGGGTCATATGATTGGGCTCTGCATTTTTTTTTTCGACGCAAACATGTATTTCCAAAACCAGATGACTTATTTTATTCTTAAATGAAATCCGAGGTCACGTGATCAATACAGGCGTGTACAGAGGCTTAGCTATGATAGTTTGCCCCCGGGGACGAACTATAAAATTGGCGCCCCAGCCCCCTCCCCGTTTAATCACATTTTTCTTCCGACGTCGTTTAATTCTTCTGCACAGGCTGTGCATTTTGTTTTGGCGTTTTCTACAGAAACTTGGCTCAAATCCTAAAGAAGCCTGACAAATTCTTGCTCCAAAAATTTAATATCAGTTGCTGCTTCCTTCAAATTTATAGTAGCATCCTGTAAGCGCTTCTTTCTGTACACGATAGATTTTTCCCGAAAAGGGCATTCCAGAAATTTAATAAAACTATGAAGTTAAAATTCAATACGCACATCTGTAACTGTTCAGCACCAGTTCTGGTTTCAGGCGTCATAGCCGAGTTCCTCCGATATTTTTTTCTAGTAGCCCTACTAGTTCATCCAGTCCTTCATGATCGTGCACTCCAGCGTGTTTCAGACTCCCGTTTTCCTATGATAGGCACAGCTTTTTTTAAATAATTTTTTTTTTTTTAACTCTTCCCAACGAATTTTTGAATGAGAGAAAAATGAATATACACTTTCAAGTGTTCCAAAAAATGTGACGACAAGTGGATCCTGCTTAGTTGATGTAATCCTGCTAATTTTAAGATTTTTAAATTTTATCAAAGTTGACCTATAATGCTCTGATTTCTGTCACATATTCGTTGTTCAAGGCCAGATATATACCCAGTCATCACATCAACTAGACGTATGCCGTCAGATTTCAGTCTCTCGACGACGACTCTCTCTAGGCTTGCTGCATCTTTTGAATGTATCTCGATATAACCTAAAAATTAATCTTTGATAGTTACTTTTTTAGTTTGAAAATCCACATCCACACATCTTATGACCTGAGGAAAGCGCTTCCCGATGTCCTAGATCAGGAGTTGAGTCAAGTAAGATACCATAATACTTGTTTGTACTGAAATCCCTCAAGAATTAGTTCTTTACAGCTGGTGCAAGTGTGTGAATGAATTCATTCTGGATTTCCGGTGACAGATAAGAAACTGATCTCTGATGTTCTTCTGGGTCTTGAATGTGTTTTGCCAACAGTGGGTCATACTGAGCAACGAGTTGGATGTGTTTTGCCAACAGTGGGTCATACTGAGCAACGAGTTGGATGTGTTTTTGCCAACAGTGGGTCATACTGAGCAACGAGTTGGATGTGTTTTTGCCAACAGTGGGTCATACTGAGCAACGAGTTGGATGTGTTTTGCCAACAGTGGGTCATCATACTGAGCAACGTGGTGGATGTGTTTTGCCAACAGGGGGTCATACTGAGCAACGAGTTGGATGTGCTTTGCCAACAGTGGGTCATCATACTGAGCAACGTGTTGGATGTGTTTTGCCAACAGGGGGTCATACTGAGCAACGTATTGGATGTGTTTTGCCAACAGGGGGTCATCATACTGAGCAACATTTTCATCATCATCCGCACTCAAATTTTCCTGATGGCCACGAAGGGCCAAATTTTGTGCAAACAGAAACTTAATACATGTGAGTATTCTTTGCAATATGTCTCGCCAACCTTGTTTTCCCAAATGAATATGAGCTTGAACCATTGCGTCAATTCCTTTCGTTCGGCTTCCTATCATGTTGTAAACGCTATGCTGTGGCTAGGATGGTTTTTATGTAACTTAAGTTGTTGCGGCTTTCTCCACTTGTTGAAACCGTTTTTAAACTCAAACGAATCTCGTAAGTTGGAAGTCGATGGTGTAAATAATAAACAACATAATCAGTAAGCAGCTGTATTGATTTGTGAATATAATAGCCACGAACGATTTACTTCCTCTCCATTCGCTAGTCAGCGTTTAAACCATGCTGATGTAATTGAACGTTCTCCACAAACTGATGATAGATCATTTGTGTGCTGAAAAGGTATTAAGGATCCGAGAGTAGTCATTTCATTGTGAAGAGACGGTGATACTTTCGATAGCTTTGTTGTTTTGTCAAATTCTAAGTAACCAACATCGTGAAACCTTAGTACAGCAGGAACCACATCATACTGAGTATTTTCAGCTTCTCTATCAGAAAGTTCTTCTGTCTCATCTTCCCCGTTACCGTCAACAAGTTCATCTTTATGTTGGACCTATTTAAAAACGACATCCTGGTCTTAAGTATTTTCGGAGTTTTTTTTCAGCATATAGGCCTACAGAAACATCTGTCTGAATCATGTTTTTCTCTGAGACCTCAATGTTTTCAATATTATCGTCTACATGCTCTGAAATAGGGGCTTGGTAACCGTCATCTTCTGATTAAGAAGAATGGGAGTTTGCAGCTCCAGCTTCTTCTTTCTTGGCTGTCTTTAAAAAGCTAGCTTGTCATGTAGGCCTACTAGGACTGATTTTATGCCATTTCGGCTTCCTTATTTCTTTTGCGACATTGGGCCCCACTTCTTTCTCTTCCTGACCAAAAATTATACATTTTCGATATTTTATTACATTACTGAGTGCAATGAAGTGAAATAATAAGTTAATAAGTGTAGGGCTAAACAATATCTCAGTGGCACTGGTATATTGCTACTACAATAAATCATTACCATTATATGGTGCTATGGATGTAGATTAAAGTGTACAACTTATACACCTAAAGGCAGATTATGCTCCAGATATTAAAAAAGGCTGCGACTATTCGCACCCGGGTACCAGAAGTGAGAGGTTGGGGATTAAAAACTATTTAAAATTTTATTGTTGGGTTTGTAAGACGAAATGAGGTATACAAATGAAAGATAATTGAATGGACTATATGTTTGTAAACTTAATTCTTCAGTTTAACTAAAATAAACTACCACAATGAGATAAGAGTGATAATTTGATCAGTTTTTAGAATAACAAAGCCATATAGCAGAGAAAAATAAGTCACAACTTCCCGCCTATACTATAAATGATAGTAAGATTATCTTGGTGTCATCGGAATTCTGAAAGCCAGCTCTTTCCAAACCAGATGCCATTCGTTTATGTCAGGACGTATTTGAACATTTGAGTTTGAGTACCCAACCTTAGGGCAGTTCAACCAAAGTTTGATCATAATATCACTGCATCATTCAGTTCTGTGCTCAAAACTGAGCTGAAATGATGAAACTTATACATTACATAAAAGGCATCGTTGCAGTATCCTCTGTTTAAAAGATTTCCTGATTTGAAGTAAAGTGCAGAACATGCTGATTTGCTTTTGCACAATGATGAACGATGGCTTGGCTAATAAGGACTAGTTATGGAGTGCTTTTGGACTCTTCGTAGGATTGTGATTCTCAAAACTGTGAAGTCAAAAAAAAAAAAAAAAAAAAAAAAAAAAAAAGGCTGGGGATTTTTGCACTAATATGGACAAGATGTTATCCTCTGCTTTGTTTGTTGGACATTACTTATTAACTTAAGCTTAAATTTGAGGTTGCATGTTAATAAGACTATCAGGGAACTTCCATCAGAAATTTGTATTTGTCAGTGATTAGGAATCAAGTCAGCTGATGCAGTTTCTAACAGTCCATGATTATTAGACCCATGTTCATTTTCTGCACAGAAAAATTACAATATGAGTTTTCAAACCGATGTAAAGACCACAAAATTCTGTCCCTGGGTTACAGCTGTAGAGAAGGCTCTGCAACTGAATATCTTAAAGAAATAATTTCTAAACATGTATCCTTAAATAACTTGCGCTCTTAAACACAGTCCTTACTGCGTGTTCCCAGCGTAGAAGGACACATAAATAATGCATGCAGAGTGCGCTCTCTTAAAGCTAAGCGCCTAAATTATGAACAGTTTGTCCCAATCTTTGAGGAAAATTGAAAATGATAAAAAATCATTTAAGAAACATTTAAAAACTTTTTTTCTGTAAAAGGACATCAGAGTGCTGTGAGCATGCTAAAATAGCATGGACACAAGCGACATAAAAGTATTCAATCATCATCAAGGATGTTGCATGACTGTCAGCAATGGTATTGGACAGCTGCTGCAGCTACCTTTCCCACAATTAGTAACGCTTGAGACAGCAGATGCTGGGAAATTATCATCTGAAACGGAATTTCGTGACCAAAACTTAAAAAATCTTCTGGTGCAAATCCGATGCAGAATTACATTGTAGAACAAACAAAATACAAGCAGTTAAAGTTTGACAATGTTTGGATAACTGTTAGATCACAAACATATTGGAAACTCAATGTAACTTGCGTTGATGTCATTAATTTCATATGCTGGTGACCATTTTGACCAACAGACCATTTTGAGTATTAAAATAATAGATTTAAATTTAATCAAGCTAATGAACTAAAAACAGTTTTAATTTTCAGTATTATGAATGATGATAAGACTGAGCTGATCCCCATTGCTACCGTTCAGAAGCAAAAATCTGCAAATAACACAACATCACTTACTCTCTCAGGTGTGCGTATTGAGTTAGCTCAAACAGTGCAGCACCTTGGTGTCTACCTAGACAGAACACTAACTTTGGAAAGTCACATTATGCAAAGCGATTTTTCTAGAGCTGCGCAGGATTAGTCACATCAGGGCCTTCTTAACAATTGATGCAACAAAGAGGCTGATGTCTGCATTTGTGCTATCACGCATGAATACTGCAATTCTCTCATGGTGGGTCTTCCAGCTATGCTCCTGGATAAAATTCAAATAGCACAGAATAATGCGGCTCGCATTGTTCTTTGCAAACGTAAGTTCGACCATGCTAAAACACTTCTGAGAGAGTTGCATTGGCTGCCGGTCCGCGCTCACATAGAGTACAAAATTGCAACTTTGTGCTACCGCTGCTTACATAACCTGGCGCCGTCCTATCTCAAAGAGCTGCTGACGCCTTATGTACCCACTAGTCAACTCAGCTCATCTGATAGTGGCAAACTCTCGACACCACGTTTTGCCTTGAGACTTACGGAAAGTGCACTTTCGCATTTGCTGGCCCAACAATTTGGAACGCCCTTCATGTCGCTCTCAGAAAAAAACCAGACACTGGAGTCCTTTAAAACCTATTTAAAGACACATCTATTTCGCAAGCACCTTCTGGGATGATATTGTCTACCACATTTTCCAGTTAATGCATATTGGCTATGTTGCTTATGGTTGAAATGGGTAGAAAGACTTTGACTTGGTATGGTTGTAATTAGTTTTTGTAGTGTTGAGTTTGTGATAAATTATAGATGTGGTTGACTTTGTACCGGGCTTCGAGCCTTTAGGGATGAAGCGTGTCTTTCAAATAAACTTTATTATTATTATTATTAAAATAAAGCTTATGTTAACTGTGATTAACTAGTGTAACTCTAACAAGAAACTAACTTTATTCAAAAATATTAATTCGGCCTATGCAAAATTGTAATCTAAACTTTAGGTCAAATTTTTATAAAATGACATATGTGACATAAAGTACATCATGCTCCAAAGAGGGTCTAAGAAAGTGTGACAGTTAGTGAATCCGGGGTGTGACAAATATAATATGTGACAAAATACTTAAGGAAAACTGCTCTAAGCACTATTTCAGACCTGAGAAACAGTCCTTAAGACACCACCAAAAAACACTAAATGGTATGAACCAATAAATAAGGCCTATAACAGAAACCAGGGAAATAGATATTAAGCTTGGCAGCGTATATAAAACTATAGGTAAGTTTTCCTAATTTTACATTCCCTCCCCATCATAAAAACAAACGAAAAAAACTGCTGCCCTTTGTCATGGTTCCTGCTTGCCCCTGTACCCTATTCATATTGAAGTCTTGGTGCTCACACCAACCATCTAAGACAGTGTATCTCAAAGGGAGGTAACTATTATCAGGCGCTGATCTATGGTTAGTAGGTTTTAACATCCCTTATGAGTATGTGTCTGCACTGCTCTCAACCACCAAGAATATGTTTGGATCAATTTTGAAATGGAAAATACAAAACCATATATAGACAAAATAATTTGTTAAACTCTTTGTAAGTGCACCTGGTCTTTTGACAATTGCATTTTTTTATGCACAGTGATACAAATCACTATCGTAACTTTCCTTTTTTCAGTCTGGCCAGAAAACAAAGTGAAAGTGCTTATTTATTTTACATGCTAGGCTATTCACGTGGAAAATAGTACTATTTAACTCCTTTTTTATTTGGGACAAGAAAATAAGATTGTGACACAGTTTTAAAATAAAATGTTTAAATAATGTTGGAATTAAAAAAATCAACTCAGAATGGTAGACCTGATAAAATTATAATGATTTTTGTTGAGTTTTGATCAATAAGACATATACACCGTATTTATTGGCGTATAACACGCACAGGCGTATAACACACACCATTCGCGCCGCTATGTGGTATATAATATGGGGCCTTAACATTATATCGGGGTATAACACGCACACATCATTTGCCCCCTATTTTCAGGGAGGAAAAGTGTGTGTTATACGCCAATAAATACGATATATATGTTACAAAAAATAGATATAGCTTTTTTGTTAACAACATAAGAAACTAACATTTATAACAAATACGGTACTGTAAAACATTCAACCATTGATGTACATGCACATAAGATTTTGATTAATTAGTTATTGCGTCACTGGCCTGTCATATAAAATAATATAATTATAATGAGATTGATCCTGAAGAACAATTGTGTCTGGTGCACCGAAATTCTGCCTCATTGCTCTTGCTGCCTCTTCAACCTCCATTACATAGGACTGAGGGTTCGGTTCAGACATCATCATTAAATTGTTCATGTTATCTGGAAACAGAAATTGGTGAAGAGTTTTAGCTGTAATGGCATTTAAAAAGTTTTACAGTGTTAATCTCTTACTGATACTGATAACTTTGTAAATATTATCTGTACTACAAGCATACAAATACAAGATGACCAGTTAGGCTAGAGGTGCCTGAATGCATCTGTAACTTCATTAGATTAAAAAAAGTAGAGAAGTAACTTATTTAAAAACATACACTGCTGTTGTTGTTGCTGCACTTGCTGTGGCTGCAGCTGAGGTAGCGACTGCTGTATTGACTGAGGTAGCTGTTGCAGAGTCAGTGGAATGGGCTGGGGGATAGAATCAGGTAACTGGAGTGACAAAGTGGGGGGCACGGAATGAGGTAATGACTGAGCAGACATTTGAGGTAGGGGTTGTAACTGCTGTACTGTTTGCATCTCCATCTGCTGCATTGGATGCTGCTGTATTGGAAGCTGTTGAAGGTACTCAATCTTCGGTTCCTCCTGTAACTGCTCGGGTTGTTCAACTTTACACCTGTGCTTGCTGACACTGAATTTGTACACCTTTCCACACTGAGTACACAGATGACTTGGTTTGGTGTGAGAGTTTTGGTGGGCCTTAAGAGAACCGCTTTCCCTGAATGTTTTTCCACAGCCCTCTTCTGGGCACACATAGGGCAGCTCTCCTAAATAAACATGAAAATATGTTTTTTAAATTTTTTTAATTAAAGGAGTTTAAACCACTTAAGTTAAAATGTCAAAGCATGGTCCTTTTAGATCAGTGGTTCTCAACTTGTGGGTTGCGACCCCTTTGCGGGTCGAACGAAGTTTACCAGGGGAAAACACATATTTATAAAGAAGCAATGAAAATAATTTTATGGTTAGGGGTCACCATAACATGTTGGGAATCATTGTTTTGGATTAATATAAGCCACCTTATAATCTATCAAATAATTGTCATCTATAACCATCTCCAGGACCTCTTAAATCTCCAATTTTTATAAGTTTCAAATTGATGAATTTTAATTTTTTTAAGTTAAATAATTATAAATGATAATTAAAAAATAAGATAAGAGTATGTAGTGGCTTACGTAAACTAGAATGAATTTTCATGTGATTTTTGCGGGAAACTTGACAGTTGAACCGTTGACCACATTCTTCACACATGTATCGCTTCTCTCCTTTGTGAATCTTCTTGTGCAATTTCAAACTCTCAGAATCTCCAAACTGGCTGGAGCAGACTTTACATTCATAAACCTTTTCACCTTTAGAAATATGGGGAAAGAAGTTTAATTTTTAAACATGTCCTTTCAGAAACAAAAAAAAAATGACACTGGGAAATATTTTATTTACTTAGGGGCCATCCTTAAAGTACATCACACTTCGGAGGGGGGTTCTTACGCATCCGTTCATATTTAAACCAAACTATTAAGGTTGGCGTCATTGTCTAGGTGTGCTCAAGTGCTCAGGGGCGTATTACGATCACTAGGTACAGGTGATCATAACAGGGTCTAAGAAAATGTGACATTTTGTGACAAGGGTAGGGAGGGTAAGATTCATATGAGACATCACACACTTAAAGAATTTTTGTTATCATACACATAAAACCTGAAATTGACAGTAATGTTTAACTTGCTGTCATGATGGATGCATTCTGATGGAAGATTAGAATGATAAAGGAAACTTTAAATATCAATTGACTCGATATAGGGGTCATCCATAAATGATGTCACGTGCAAATTTTTTTTAGTTGAAAGTGTGACATACTTTAGAAGGGTCTGAGATTTGTGATAGGGTACATTGTGACAGGGGGAGGGGTAAACATTCTCAAAAATAGTATGAAAAGCTTCATAGATGGCCCTTTATAAGTAAAATAAAAAAATTGGAAAAATTTCAATTTTATAAGTCTGATCTCAGTTAATATTTAAAAAAAGCTCAATCTAGCTTGTATTTGTATTGAAAACCATATCTCCACCATGGCACTGATTCATATAGGTAGCACATGATATTAATACTTCCTTGGTGTTTGGTAAGAATAGCTTGTAGTAGCTGGACAGAGAGGACATATTTAGAAATAATATGGTGATGGTTACTTTTAGAAAAAGGCTGTTCTAGTTGTTTAGATTTGACGGTGCTTAGAGATTAAATGCCGTAAGTTTAGAATTAGAATTTAAATTTTTCAACAATAAAAAAGGCAATAAACGTATTTATAGACTGATAGAATTGTTAAATTTAACTACTTATAAAATATGGCTAAGTTTCATTAATTTGTTACTCCTTTTATCCATAGACAATAAGACCTTGGTGGTACAACAAGTTATAAGATATCAAACGTTTAGCCAACCAATTATTTGTCTTACGCCTGTTATTTCGTACTTTCTTTAAAAAAAATCTAATCACATTAATATTGGATTACCTGTGTGTGACCTTTTGTGCCTGTTCCATTGTTCACTCAAAGCAAATCTTTTGCCACACATTAGACAAACAAATGGCTTTTCATGACGTTGAAGATGCATGCGGGCATTGCTCAGTGTTTGCATTGCTTTACTACAACCATCAAGGGGACACCTGAATAAACCTATTAATAGAGTAGCACAAAATTAGCTATGCTCAATTTCATTTTAAAGAAGAAAATTGTCCATTTTATTGCTGCAAGTGAATTGGAATTTAATTGAATTATTCATTTATGTACTTACCATAGTGCATCTTTGTGTGCTTCAAAACTTTGAGATATGAAGTAAAACCTTCACTGCAGTGGTCAAAGCTACAAGTAAAGGGTTTGAGATTCTCATGTTCAGTAATGTGCTGGCTAAACATTGTTTCAAGTAGAAAAGTCCTTGCACAATCATCGTATTCACATCTGTATGGTGGGTTACCTTCAAATAATGAAAGAAGAACAACTGATGTTACTTTAGAACAAGGTGTGTTTTTTCAGCATAGAAATTGAAAATTATAGAAAGTATTCTTCTGTGTATCCAGAGGAATGATAACACAGGCCAAGAAAAAAAGTTGGTGCCTCAAATGTAACACTTGTTTCTAGGTATATTTGACCTGCTGATTCCAAGAAATGGCAAACATTTTTACTCTTATTAGCTCTAGTTTTTGAGATATTGAAAATATGCTATTTTAAAGCATGAAGCATTACATTATTTATTTAAAGAAATGTGTGCTATATGAAAATGTGCTTTTTTATACTAAAAGAACAGACTTACTGGAGATACTGTATTATAAATTCTACACTAATGAAGTTCCTTTCATTAGAATTTATAAGATAGAACTTACAGGACAATCGCAAATAAGATTCAAACAAAAATCTTCATTACATGTACATTTCCTCTACCTCTGCATATGGCTACAGTCCCATGGTGAAATCTATCCCTTCATTCAAGGTTCTCTTGACACCAATCTAAGTGATTGCAATTTAGTTTTTTTCGCAAAAAGACTAATAAAGACCAGGAAGATGGTTCAATTTTATTTACTGATTTTATGAAAGGTGGTTTTCATGTGTTTTTTTTACCCGTGAACCATTAAAATTCCAGCTTTCATTTTCTCTGTGAAAAGTCCACATTTGGTGTGCATTGAATTCTTTTTTCAAAACATTTACAAACTGTTTTATCAGGCATATCCAAATTTATATATATTTGCAGTAGAATGACTCTATCTTGTAGAACTGAAGCTCAATTGTTTACATTTTTTTTCTCCGACTTCCATAAATTGTTTCTTTCCAAATGTTCATGCTTGGCTCTACCATCTCAAGAGATATGAAACGCAAGGAACCCATGTAACCACTTTGTAAACCAGAAAAAAAGGGGAGAAATCATTTTTAATAGTTTATTGTATTTTTATAGTAATTTATCTTTTCAAAGACTAGAGGGATTGCATGCATTCTTTTTTCATCCTGGGGATTGAACGATTGGACAAAGAAACCCTAACCATTCATTAAAAGAATACAATTCAAACAATGCTTTGACTTACCTAGGTGCCAGTTAACATGATGTTTTAATTCTTCTAATCTATGAAATCTTAGGCCACATCTCTCCGAATTACAAACAAATATACCTTTCTGCATGGGAAAAAAAAAAGAAACAGCAGTAGTGAAAATGGCAAGTGAGAAAATAAATGAACATCTTATCAAAAGCATAATGACACATCTTAACCAGTTAGTGGTTGGTTTCAAAACTATTCTAATTACTCCATAATTTAGTAGACTGAATTGTAGGTGCCTATCTGTTTCTCTGTGCTTAAAAACTTAGGATTGGGCACTGAATGAATGGGGTGAATTTAATATAACATAAGTGAATAGCTCCACCAAACATCACACTGAGATGTCACAAGTCTGTTAAATAACATACAGGGGTGAGGAGTTATGAAAAAATATTATTTGATACCGGGTAATCCCATTGGCAGGTAAATTTATTTATATTTCTTTCATTGCATGTTTTTTTAAAAATAAAAATGATTTTTTTTTAAAAAACATACCAGGTGCTCATTAAGAATTGAGCTCTCATTGTGGAAGGTGTGTATGTGTAACTCCAACTGCTCTGTGTGTGGGAAGGCCAGCCCACAGAGTGGACACATTTTTTCCCTCGGTATAGGCATATGGGCCTTAGCCAGGTGATCACGCAAACTGTCTGCATCCTCATAAACCCTTTCACATTTATCAAATGGGCAGCTAAGCTTGCGAGAATCAGGCTCTTCTTCTATAGGGAGGTTTCCACTATTGTGCACCCTCAATTTATGATACCTTAAGCCTCCATCTGTGCTGTACCTGAGACCACAACCCACTTCCGTGCACTCAAATACTTTTTTGTTCAGAGGCTTGTAGTCTTGTATTCCATGATTGCTTGCCATGTGCTGATCTAAAGATCTGCGGTCTGCATGCTCTTCACCACATCCTTCCACAGGGCAAACGAAACTTTGGGGCTCTGTTAGGCATAGAAAAATTGTTTTTCCATATTTAATATACAAACTAGATCATAAAATAATTAAAAATAAAATTTTTTGAAACTGCTGTATACTCTAGTTTTTTTTAAAATATGAAAAATTAAAGCTCACCTTAATGTAACCAAATATAACTAATTGTTAAAAATAAATTTGAAAAAAATAGTTTGTCTTTTATTTATAATTGGAAGTGATATTTAAATAAATGTACATCTTGTTAACCCTAGGACTGCAAATATGAATTAACAAATCATCTTATGTTTCACTACTGTATTCAGTTTGTCCCAAAAATTCATTTAGAAGACAATATTCACCAGAATGTTTCTTCAGATGCATGCGATAAAGCATTTTATGTTTGAATGTCTTTCCACAAAATTCACAGCACAATGGCCTCTCAGATGTATGACTTAGCATATGTGCTTGCAAGGCATTGGAAGAGATGTAAGCAGCTGAACACCCATCCACATTGCATCTGAACGGACGTTCTCCTAATTGATTACAAGTTACATTTATAAAAAAAAATTAGTATTGTCAAAGACAAATTACAAGACTAATTAAAAAAAAAAAAACAGAAATAAAAATTGAAGATAGAACTATGGAACATAGAATTGATAAAAAAAAACAAACTATCACTCATATTTAAAGAACTCATTGAAATGTCTTGGCATACACTTGGAATTTACCTACTCAAGTTAAAAAAAAAAAAATGAAAATTTTAATAAACTAAACAAAATGATTCATTCATCTGCACTATCTTGAAAATGTGTGTTGTAAATCCTAAATTTCTCCAACATATTAGTATTAATAATGAAATGAAACTGATATTTACCTGTATGGGAACGCTTGTGCATGGTGAACTGACAAGGTATTCTGAAGGCCATGCCACATCCAGGTTCAGGGCATTTATAAGGTTTTTCTCCTGTGTGCAGCCTATCGTGGCACTTAAGATCATATTTGCTTTTGAAGGCCTTTCCACATTCTGGATAAGTACATGGGAAGGGGAAGTCTCCACCATCATGAAACTGAAGGTGGCGCTGTTTAAAGACAATAGAGAAAGAAAACCTTGCAGAAAATTTAATAAATAAGCAAGGAACATTTAAATTTTTTTAATGTATTACCAAGTGGGACAATAAAACAAGCCTGCAAAATATAATTCATAATCGATTAATTGTTTGGTAGAAAAATTAAAAGAATTAAAAATACCTTTAAACTACTGAGAAGTTTGAAGTTTTTATCACACTTTGGACATTGATGGGGTTTTTCAGCTGTTGAAAAAAAAAATTTTTTTAGTTAATTTCCGCAAGCATAATAACTTGTTTAGTCTAAGAAAATGTTAAATATGTAAATCATTTTTTTTTTTAAATTGATAAAGGTAACTCCACTAATAACATAGCTAAATTGACTACATTATGCTGCTTATTTATTTGATACTTGTTCTTGAGAAGTGATGCTGTTAATTATTCTTTTGAATTTTAGAATATATATTTGACTATTCTTCATTCAAAAAAATATAGATCAGATTATAATAAAAACAGTCTATAAATTAAAATTGGTATTCTCAAATTTTATATGAAAATGACAAATTTATTGAAAATCAGGAAATAATTTTAAAGATTACAAGGATGTTCTGATCCTTACAAGTGTGAGTCAGTCTATGTGCTTTTAATTCCTGATTGCCACGAAATCCGCTACCACACTTGTCACAAATGAATGGTCTTTCATCTGTGTGTGATCGAACATGTAGCTCTAGCTTGCTCTTTCCTGAAAAACTTCTAGAGCATCCTTCAAATGGGCAGATAAAGGGTTTTCCAACTGTTGACAAAAATAACAAACAAAAAATCAAAATAATACAAGGAATAATATCTACATATTAAAATGCAGTCCTGTCATTTATTTTCTTCATATGCATATCAAAAAGTGTAGAGAATACTAGCAAATATTGGTATGAAATTATTAAAAATTTATATCCAAATGAAAATTCAGACAACACCTGCAACGTGGAATGCATAAAAAGCACAGTGAAATACAAAATGAAACACTGCTGGAATTATATCACATTGATCCAGTGGCCATTTAAATGTATACATCCATTTGTTTTCTGTCAGAATCAACATTACCTTGTATTGGTTGTAACACTTTTATCAGTTCAGCTTATTTTTGATTGCCCTTAATGTTTCAGAAAGTAAGTTAAAATTATAAATTTGCTTAATATTTAGTGAAATTAATAAATTCAATTTATAATTTTCATGAAGAGCTTACATCTATGATAATGCCTGATGTGGTTTTCCCAGAAAAATTTAGAGCTAAATATCCAATCACAGTTTCCTTCCCCGCATATGTACGCTTGCTCATCTTTCACATCTGCTAACTTTAAAGGCTGGAAGAGAAACACATAAAAGTGTGAAGTTTGGTGTTTCACTTTACATCAGGTCAACTTAAAATTTAACAAAATACTTCAAATAAGACAATGTTTTACATTGAAACTTCATGCATAGAAACTGAAAGGATTTGAAAGAAAAATTTTATAAAAATAAAAATAAGGAACTAATTTTTATTCTTAAAAGCAAGAATTTTAATAAATTGATTAAAGATTCATAGTTGAAGGTGTATTTCAACTGAAATCACTTTCCTTTTTAAAAAAAAAACACATTAATTTTAAATTATATTTTAAAGTGGTTTGATGAATTATTTACACAAAAAAAGAAAATGTTAATGCTTTAATAGTTTGTGAAGGACAGCGATAAAGATTATTAGGTTAATTCAAGTGTCACAACATTTTGAAATATCAATGCCTAGGAGACTCATGGTGCATTCAGAATAAGGATGCAATTAAAGCACTTTTATATTTTTATGTCTTTGACTCTAGTGATGTCACCATTTAAACCACTTACTTGAGGAGATTTGATTAAAAGTAGTGGATTGGCCAATATTTCTGCAAGTTCTATCAGTGAGGGGCTTCTGGAATTATCATTCTGATCTCTACTCTCTGTTTCTTTATCACTGATAATATCAGTGGATGCAGCCGTGCGATTTTGAGATGTATTGACTTCAGAGCTCAATGACAAATCTGTATTTTCATTTATATTGTGCTGTGATGCAAATGAGGTATTTGTGTTTAATGAAATTGCACTGCATTCAGCAGCCTCTTTGGAAGAGTAGACATTTTCTGTGAGTGGCCTCAGAATCTTCTCATTATTTGTAATTATGTGTAGGCCTACTTTTTGACAGGGTGTGTCATTTTCTAAACTGGTTTGATGTGAAGACACTGCAGTAGAACATGTGACGTCCAGGTTGTTTGAAATGCAGCAGTTGTCATTATTTTCAGAGTCTTGCTGGTGGTGAAAATCTTTTCCATTATCAGACACTTCATTTCCATTATTGGAGCCAACGATGTTTTCATGATGAGACATGCTAGAATCACTGTCACTACTGTTATCTTTATCTTGGCTACTTTCTTCATCTTTTAATGAGGTGATTGGAGTTAGACAGATTTTCGGTACCTTGTTGTTAATTTTTACCAGTGTTAAAGATGCTATTTTTACTGCTATTCTTTCTGCTACCGGAGGAAGCTTCTTCTTTGGGGGATTGTGAGCTGTAAAAGAGAAAAGAAATTATAATTTTCATACACAAACTAGAATAAATTTTAAAAAATTCTATGAATGGTTAAAAGCAATAAAAACCATTAGGCCTACTTTTTTTTAGCTGATATTAAAATTTATCACTAATCCCTTTAATCAGGATATCTGAATGATATTTTTTATTACTAAACTTTAGTTAAAAAATATATTTCAACATTCTATGCATTCTTTATCTAAATCTTTCCATCATCATCATCAGTGGCGCTACAGCCCATGTAGGGCCCTGGCCTGCTTCACCACATCCTTCCATACGGATCGATCCATGACCTTAGCCTCCTTGGGCGAACCCCCAACTGGTGGAAATCCTTCTCCACATCGTCGAACCATCTCAGCCTTGGGTGACCAGTGAGTCGTCTGCCCCTAGGTTTCTGCCTGTATATCACCTTTGCTGCTCTACATTCTGGCATCCTTTTGCTATGTCCTGCCCATCGCAGTCTGCCTTTTTTTATTGTTGCGACTAAGGGTGGGTCTTTGTACAATTGGTATAGCTCTTGGTTTGTATGGATTCTCCAGATATCATTTTCCATCATTTGGGCCGTATATTTTTCTGAGGATTTTCCTCTC
Organism: Lymnaea stagnalis; assembly: GCA_964033795.1. Classification (NCBI taxonomy): domain Eukaryota; kingdom Metazoa; phylum Mollusca; class Gastropoda; family Lymnaeidae; genus Lymnaea; species Lymnaea stagnalis. The sequence goes on along the minus strand of CAXITT010000474.1, from coordinate 583,489 downwards.
CCGTGTATTGAGAAGGTTCTCTGCTTTTTTGGTAAGGGTCCAAGTCTCACTATCGTAAGTTACTACTGGTCTTATGATAGTAGTGTATATTGTCGTTTTTGTTCCCCTTGAGAGGTTTTTGCTTCCCAGTAGCTTTTGTAGGTTGAAATAGGAACGGTTGCCTGCTGCTATCCTTTCTTTCACATAAATCTTTCCAGAGGAAAAAAAAGAGAGCTCTTGAATAAAATTGTTGCATGAACATAAAAGCAACAAAAATGTTCTTTTTACCTTGATAATCAATGTCCAAGTCTTGGTCTGATCCAGAATCTCCATCCTCTGTGACAGGGTCTGATTTTAAGCACATCTTTGATTTCACTCTTTGAATAGATTTTGCCACATCTCGTTGAACCTTACGAATGTTATCATATGTCTGTCTTACAACCAAATAGCATTCTCTACAGATATAGCTGCGACCAAATTTGGTAGCTGATTTGTTCTGAAGTGCCACTAATTCTTCACGTCCCATTAAAGCTTTGAATTTAGCTTCAAATTTTGCCATAAATGGCCTACTTCCACCAAACATAAATAGCCTGCCACCTTTCCTGTTTTTAGTCCACACAATTTTGCACATAAGGCAAACAATAGGAGGTCCCTTTTCACACTGGTGCCTAGATCTATTGTCTTTGCCTTTACTACCATCTGATGAATTGCCATCTAAGCTATTTGCTGTTATGTTGCTACAATCTTCTGAGTTTTCTTCGCTTTCAGGCTCCTCTTCACTTTCATTGCATAAATCCATTGTTGTAACCCTGAAATTCAGGTGAAAGAAAAAGTAAAAACAAGAGTCATAGTCTTAGTGATTTTGATATAGAAATTAGAATTATGATTTTAAAAAGAGACAACAAAAAAACCTTAGGCCTAGGCCAATCATATAAAAGTTTAACTGAAAATTTAATCGCACACCATAGTCATACAAAGGCATAATAGGGCCTTAATGATATAAAGGAATAAGACTGCCTTAATCCTTAATCAAACAAGGGCATAACTATGTTTATATGGTGCCTATTGTTATAGTTTGTATTCTCAAAATTAAATCAGAATAATCCGACTTCTTAATTGTATGTATTTTAGAATAAATTATTTTTGAGTCAATCATCACAACTTGCCTTAAGACTTGAGTGATTGTTACATTGTAGACCTACTAATTTTTTATTTTATTTTTATAATAAGCCTAGCAGCAGTCTTTATTGACAGTGCTTTAATTAAATATGCTTAATACTTATTTTATGTATCTGTTACAGGCAAAGTTTGCATCTGTTACATGAAAAGTGTTAAATCCAAGCATTCTATAGATGCCTAGGCAAAGTATATAATGTCTTAATTATTTCACACTTTGATGAGAATTGTCACGGCATCCTATAGCCTATAGAATGCCTGCCAGGACATAGGCAAAGTATTTAATAACATTAAAAGGGAATTAGACATACAAATAAACAGCATAAAAACAATCTGGACTTGTATGGCTATTACTATTTGAATCACAAATACTTTGCAGATCACAAAGTAAGAGTAAGATGCCTGCAACTGAATACTACACTCTACAACATAGAAATTATAGAATTAATAGAGTGAACATTATTAATTTATCACAAGTAACCCTCCTTTATTTTTACATTTCGTCTTACCGGTAGTCGGTAGGCTTTGCAAAGTAAAGAGCATCAATGATCAACAATGATCAATCAAACACCGCCACCACACCACGTCCACTACAGTCTACAGCAACAACATTCTATTTCTGAACTTGCTTACTGAGTCTGAGACCGAGTGTAACACAGTAACACTAATAGTGGTTAGTGACTAATACTAAAACTAACACTAGCGACTAACACCTACAATGATTCATCAATGCCTACGCCTACACAACCTAGCTGTATGTAAGCAATAACTTAATAAGTGTGAGAGGGGGGGGTAATAATAAGTAAATAAGTTTAACAGTGAACAAAATAATATCAAAATCAATAACATCAAACAATTTCAATAATTCATTCATAATTCATACCACACAATATAATATATACAATGCTCATTCATTGAAATTGAATTAATGATATTGACAATAATGCTTATGACTTATGACAAGTTATGAAATGATTGATTTAAAATTTGCCAATTATAATAAATGATTTTGTCATAAACCCCTTACTACGAATCTTTTTTTAACCAATTACCTATATGTTACGAAACAATATTTTATTTAAGTGGCTACCTTGTCACGAGTTTTACTTTTTCTACGAATTTTCAATAGAAAATTGACAGACGACTCCTGTAATGAGTTACCCACAATGCACACGCCCACAGCAGTCGTCTAAAAATAGGGGCCGTGGTAAGGTTTCCCTCCCGGGGTCCCGCACAACTTTTAGTAAACAAAAGACTTCCCGATAAATTGTACCATCCCGGTTACACGCGTTTAGAATAGGCCTACAAGTATTACTATTCTTATATATATATATTTAAAGATTTCAGCAAGTTACAGATTGTCACAAGTTGTTGCTATAAGCCAGGGCCTGTAACTAGTTCAGCAACTCTTAGTCTCTAGCCTAGACAGCGTTCTGCAAATGGTGGTCCGTGGACCGGCAGCGTCCGTGAGCCCTACTTACGTTGCCGATGAATATTTAGAGTGAAATAAGAAGACTTATAAATAATTAAAATGGAACTGGTCCCTGGTGCAATTTTGAGACTTGTTATTCAATCCGCTAAAGCTACTAGTCTGGGAAACGCTTCTCTAGAACACGTGTTCTTTTTATATTAAGCCATTCATTTAAATTAAGCGTTTTCAAGTCACGATCATTATTTATAATTGTTTAGAAGCAAAGTGAGATCTATCGCGATTTATTTTTAAAAAGCTTTTAAATATGATCCTATTAATGGAAATGAAAACATAGTAAAGCAGATTTTCTCAGCATTGTGATTTTACCATGATTAACATTGTAACTAAAATTATAAGACAACAATTTAAAAAAAACAAAAAAACTTAAACAAATCATTATGTCTCTAACTAAGTATAGCCGAACAAACTCCTCTTACCTTCGCGTTATATAATATGTAAACGATCCCTTAATAGCACACAGTTTACATAACTATACACACAGTACGGGACTAAAACTAATAAATGTTATACATTTCTTTTTAAAGCATCACTAATTTGTTTGTTCAACAGTGACTTTTTGAGTCTTAAATGTAGGCTAATAAAGTTGCCCCTTCCCTTTCATAAAAAAACCCATACAACTTTATAATTTCGACGTAGGTGATGTATAGGCTATGCTACACTATAGTATTCTAATTCTATTTTAATATTATGGAGCCCGGAATCAGTAGAAACCATTAAAACTTTAATGGTTGTAATTGCTTGAAAAGATAATGTTGTAATTAAGCCCCGATTGCAAAATGTTACATTTTAAAGGATTGATGATTTGGGAAAGTTGGCTAAGTTGGTAAAAAATAGCATCCAACAAATCGATAAGAAGATAAGACAAAGTCAAAGCCCAATCATGTAACAGACACCGCTCGTGTCAAGTCCAAGTTGAATATTAAAAAAAAGGTGGTAAAATATTCGTTTGTTCAGTATGAGTTGTGTTTTGAAGCGTGCCTTTTTGAACATCTAAGTTTCCTTTAAGACAGCCCATAATGTGAAATTTGTGTTCCAAAACCGTTCCGAAACAAACCCTCATGTAGGCCTAATGGAAAAAATGCGTTTGTGTGACAATCGATACTAGCGGTACGTGCTAAAAATAACGTAGAAATCACCAACAAGATCATGTGGATTCCCCAAGGAGTCGCCACGTACTCCTCATTTTCTATATTACTGCGCAAATACCGTTATACAGTCAAGTTAAAATAAACATTATTAGTTAATTTAACTGTATTATAATTATCTAAACTGATCATTTTCAGAATTTTAATATGATATAGTGCCATTTTTTAATTATTAATTAATAAAAATGTAGAACTATTTTTTAGGAAAGTTAGTTTCCGGCCCATAGTAATAAGTCTAGGTAAACAAATCGGAAGCACGATGAAAACAATCTTCTGCCGCTATCCGTACCGTTGTTGTTCGTCATTCTTGCTAACTTGAATTGCGATTTAATAAAACTAGCCTTCACATCAGAATCGAAATTTTGCATATTTCATACTAATTATGAAGTTCATGCTAATCATTTGTATTGTTCTCGTATTTGTTATTGGGTATTCATACCAGAAAAACTGGAGTGGTGATGTTGCTGACCGGTGTTTTTGCAAGGTAGGTGCGCTCTAAGTAAATAATAAATACATTGAAACGTTGTAAGCAGTGACACCTGTGAAAATCACCACCCCTTGAGCTTGGGACCGAAGTAAAAAATTAATGGTGCTGTTTGCAGGTATAGTGTTATTTGCAAGTTTAGCCAGAATAAAAAAACAAATTTGTATGAAGACATGGCTATGGGTCACTTTGGCTTTGGACTTTGGAGGGACATACTTTCAATTTAATTTCATTTGTATTATTATTAAGTATTAATATTTAGTATTGTTATTAAAGATATATCCCCCCCTTCCCCCCCTTTCCCGTTCCCGGCTTATTAAGTGCTTGAACAAGACTAAAATGGGCCCCTCACTCACACATGGACAAACGAACCAATAATATAATAATTTATTTATTAATTACATTTAGATGTAATTCAAACATAACTTGCAAAAAAATAATAAATAGAGGAGGGTATTTCTTAGTTCTGTAAAAAATAAACCAATACTATGCCTATGCATTAGCATATAATCCATAATGAAACAATATAGTTATATGCCTACATAACTATAAGTAGTGAATTAAATACTAGATACTGGATTGATTACAAGACAAGCTCATGGCTCATGACAATTATTAAAGTTGAGATTGGGGATGTATGGCATTTTCATTTATATTCTGCTAAATAAAGGTGCTTTCCTAGCCTTTTTTCTGGCAAAGGTGTGAATTACATCACCAAAATTAGACTAGCTACTGAATCTTGTTAAATCTATCAGTTGCCCCTGGGAGATAATCAATCTTAGATAATTTTTTATCAACTTTAGTTTGCAGTGGCAGGAATTGTTAACAGAATACAGAGGAAGACATATATTTGAAAAGAGTCCTTCCAGGTTGTATCTTTTCAACAATCAAGGAATTCAGTAGTTCCAATGGACTCAGTTGGCCCTCTCCAAAATTTGCTTGATGAACAGATGGCTCAGATGGCAAATGACTATCTCTTTTGCAAGATCTTCGCTGATATCAGCAGGATATTGATCTGCCTGTAATTTTGATTTTTCTTTCAGTTCATCTTTAGGAATTGATAGGTACTTACAGAGGAAGCGGAAATTCTCTTTTCACTGCAGCATTGAAACGAACAGTGAGTCCACCAATAGCGTCATCTAATGTTACATAGAAGACTGACTTTCTGAAATATGCTTTCTCTGGGGACTCATCCATTTCATCTTGTTTAGATAAATTTGCTTCTTCTGTAGTTCCTTCATCATGGAATCTCTTTCTTTTGCATTTTGCTTCACCCCCGAGTTCCAGAGTGTTTCACTTTTATGCACAAATTAGAAGCAACATGATTAGCTTTGCTCCACATACTTTTCCAGCTGTTCAGAAGATTTGTCAGTTCTGAAATCAAGCTTTTTAAGTGGGGCACTTTGACATTCAGCATTGCTTTTCTGGACTGAGTAACCTTGTTATCAACTGGAAGTAATACTAGTAATACTCAGTACTATATAACAGACATCATCACACAAATAAAGGATGTGACATAAGGCAAAGCTCCATTAATTTTTTCTTGTTTTGGCAGTTAGGTTCAACTCTGTCAAGATCTTCTTTCATAAGAAAGTTCAGTGTATCAAATGCTACAATCTTCTTTCCTATCACTGGACACATTGTATAGGTTATGAAGTATGAAGGTTTTGTAAATTTAAAAAAAAAATTCCCCCTCATGGTGCCTGGAACAATGTACCGGCTTAACCCTCCTCTTCTCAGGCCTGCCCATCCATACTATTTATCATGCCTATAGGCCTAATATATGCCTATAATATAAAAGCCTCAGTTTATTTGTTTAATCCATGTAACTATCAAAACCATGCATTTTGTCCTGAATATACCACGGCAGTGTACCTAGCATAACCATTGGCTTTGGTCCGTGTACGCTTCAGTGATGCATGCAGCAAAGCCATGGTCTTTCCGAGTCTTTAACTCTTTGGCTTGATCGATACTTGTAAAATTAATGTTATACTCTTGATAAAACTAGTATTTTTTAAATCACTGCAAGTAGAGGCCGACCGAATTTCGGCTTCGGTTTCGGCGCCGAAAGTGGTCATTTTATCACTTTCGGCCAAGTTTCGGTTTCGGCCGAAACTGAAAAGTTAACTTTCGGCTTAATTTCGGTTTCGGCCGAAAGAGAAAAGTTAACTTTCGGTTTTTCTTCGGTTTCGGCCGAAATTGACTTAGACTTTCGGCCATCCGGCCGAAAGTGACTCAGGTTTTTGGTCATCTAATACTCAGTGAAAGCGATATTTATTTATTTATGTAGGCATTTTTATATAGCGCTTACCTTAAAGCTCTAAGCGCTTTACAATTATTAAAAACATGTAAACTAAGTAAAATAAAAATGAGACACTAGGATAGTAACTACTTTACCATAGAAACAATTAAAATGGCTATAAAACGAGGACACTTTGGCACGTTTTGGCCTATACTATACAGGATCAACCTGAGACAGAAAATGAGGCAATTTAAGTGACATTTAAGAACAAACTAAACGATCTTTAAAACAAACTAAGCGATCTTTAA
>CAXITT010000474.1:444104-575666 GCA_964033795.1 Lymnaea stagnalis | reverse complement strand
ACTGAAACCGTCGCGGAGAGTCACGTTATAGATATGAGAATGGGGGAAACGGGCCGGCGAATTAACACTAAACTTTTCTGTCATGTAGCGGGCCACAAAATATCGTCTTGCGGGTCACAAATGAGTTTGCGGGGCGCGAGTTTGAGACCCCTATATTAGATGTTTATTTATTAATATTCACGATTATCTCATTTTTTATAAAAAGAATGTAAATATTTATACTTTCCCACATCATTTTCGATGTATGCAGAATGTATGCGGGAACGAATTTCAAAATATCTTAATATTTCATTTTCGGTTTCGGCTTCGGTTTCGGCCGAAATTCATTTTTAACTTTCGACCTTTTTTCGGTTTCGGCCGAAAGTCATTTTTAAACTTTCGGCATTTTTTCGGTTTCGGCCGAAAGTCATTTTAATCTTTCGGCTTATTTTCGGCTTCGGCCGAAATCAGAAAATCGCTTTCGGTCGGTCTCTAACTGCAAGTTTAAACATTCCTGTATCTTTAATATTTATTTGATATGAAATATATAATTATATATATTTTATTTCGGGGTTTGGGAGGGAGATTTAGGGTAAGGTACTTGTGAATAGCAAAGCATTTCTTAGTATTTTACTGGTCGTATCAGGCTGCTTCATAAGTAAAACGCATTTCATATCCTAACTTGTGGCGTACCCCCAATGGGAGGCAATTTATAGATTATAGGAGGGCATGTAAAATAATTTCTAGGACATTGGCATATGATAAAATACTCTGGGCATCACTTTTTTATTTAAATGAAGGGCTGTCATTATTAGGTAACTGGATGGTTTTTCCCGACAGCGAATGACCAAAGTATTGGTCCACTATTGGCCAGGGGCACTTTCTATGAATTATAAAGCTTTCAGGCTAGGAAATACCTGAAAGTGAAAATAAAATCTGTTTGAGAATGCTGATATCAACATCTAAAGAGATGTGGTGTACATCAACAACCATAAAAAGTTATTTTAAGGTCACACTCACAATATTTTTGTTTGTTTGGGGGTGGGGGGAGGAAGGGGGGAATAAACCTGACCTAAAATGCTAAAAGCATTCAGAGGATTTTGTAATATTTTTAATATCTCTCCAAATTGACAGAATGTAATACCTATTTTTAAAAATGTTATTTATATTGATATGGATTTAGAAATAAATGAGCAGGTGGAAACTACATGTTTAAATGAAGAAAAAATAAAAGTACTTTTTAATATTTAAATTTTAGCTTCATGGGGAAGTGGATGACTGCTCATGCAGAGTTGAAACTCTGGACTCACTCAACAATAACAAAATCTATCCCAGATTAAATAGTTTGCTTGCAAGAAATTACTTTAGGTATTTTAAGGTAAGATATTTTTGGGAAAGTAAAAATGTACATTAAAATAATTTAAAATGCAAGAAAGTGCAATGCATTATTTTTATTGCTGCTCAAGATTTATTACTTCATTTATGTTACAAATTTTTAGTCATACTTTGACATTTTAACAGGTAAATCTGAAAAAAACATGTCCATTTTGGTCTGATGACAGCAGATGTGCCCTAAAAGATTGTCATGTAAATGTTTGTAAAAAGGTTTGTAGTCATTTAGAGATTATTAAAGGATTCATGAGCTAAATGATCAGAATTTAATTTTTGATTTAAACAGTGTCATTCTAATCACCATTCTTGTAAGTCTTTTGATTTGATAGTAGATCTTTTCATGTTATTTTTATTGTTTAGTTTAAGTTTGCCAAAGTGGGGTAACAAGACACTGAGAAACTTTTGTTTTGTTTAATTCTTCTCTCAGGATGATGTTCCATTTAAATTTATTGAAGAATATCACCTGGATAATGAAAAACATGAAAAAAATAAGGTATTTAAAATTATCCTCAAAAAAACTTGTTGGTTCTTTTTTAAATATAAAATGTGTTCAGGATTGTAAGTTCATATGCTTGTAAATGTTGACCACACTATTTCGTTAGTTACTTATCCTTTAAATCTGTATATTTGCATCCAGCGTTGTGGTGGTGATTTAGTGCTTTCTAATAATTATTACGATAATTATTGAAAGCAGGAGGCAAATTTGATATGGTTACATCACTATATATTTATTCACACAATATGTTTCACAAACATGAGAAATAAATCTCCAGGTTGGAGTAAACATAATTTTCATCATCTTATTAACTTCACATATATGATAATTCACTCAGATTGTAAGATACTTAAGACGATATTATAAGATATACTTGAATCCGGGAAAACACCCAACTTTCATAGTTCCAGCCTCTTGACCTAAAAACAATCACTTCCTCTCTGTCTCTTCTTGTACCTCTGCGCATGACATTTCAATATAAAAACTTATGTTAATACCAAACTATGAAACAATTTATTTGAGTTGTAATATTTGAGCTGTTAATAGGATGTTGAATTGTTTGCTTGATTTTTGAATAAAATGTACAAGTAGTTTTTCTAAATTGTCTATTTTATTATGAAACATATTGAATATGACTTGATATCTTACAAAAATTAGTATATAATTAAATATAATATATAAAAAATATATAAATTTCTTTTAAAACAAAGAAAAAATATTGATTGCAATTTTCACATGTCTATTAAACTATATAATGTAAGTGACATGCTAAATTCTATTTAAAAAATAAACTAAGATAACAATAACAAAAAGTAAATGTCATATTTATTTTATAGCTTCACTTTATGGTAATAAAAAAATGCAATTACATAACTGGGAATCATCTTAAATAATTTCTAGAATGTGATATTTCAAATTAATAAGTGCACAATAATCATAGTTAAAGCTTACAACATACCCAAGACCATCTGAAGGAGCTAATGAAAGCAATAATTGAAGCAGCTGTTTCAAAATTTGAGCCTGTGGTGCATACTCTCTTAAATTTTTATATTTAACCTAATAACCTTATGCCGCTGATTTATGGCCAGCTAAATAAGTTTATTCATGGTTCAGCATCATGATTGATGTCATGCTCTATGTGTTGGACACAACTGTTCACCCTATCACTGTGTCATCAAGCGTAAATTTTCTTAACAAGATTAGGATTTCTCAGGATTTATTGCCCCCTAATATATTGTTAGCTGTGCTCTGAGCTCAACCGCTAGAAATGACAATTGGATATTGAATTCACTAAGAACATTCAATTATGACCCTTTTTGTTACCCCAATCATTTATCTCTAGGGCTTAGCAACATCTGGTGAAAACTGAATTGATGCTTCCTTTTTGTTTATATTGAGCTGCTACATTATCACCGCTGTTATGGTTTTGTGCATCCAACAAGCTCTTCCTAATAAAGTATTTTTTTAAATGTAAAACGTTTGCCCTGTCATTAATGTAATTTAAACAACAAGAAAATAATCAACTTTTGTACATAATTATTGGCTGAGCCAAACCTTATATTTGTGTGCACATTCAAAAAGTACAAGTCTTGTGTTACCTGCTTGATAACCATGGAATCATCTTGTTTAAAGAATGGGTTTTCTTGGGACTTAATATTTTATTGCATATCATCATCATCTCTGGCAGTACTCAAAGGATGTAAATGTTGGTTTTGAAGAGAGGTGTGCTGAGGAAAGGGAACTGAGTGCTCTTGACAAAACCATAAGTGAGGAGAAGAAAGCAGAGTTTCAGAATTGGAGAGAATATGATGAAGCACTCCCCATGTTCTGTGATATTGATGGTCAGTATTTTATTTGAAAGATTTTTCCGGGGGGGGGGGAGGGGGGGGGATTTTGTAAAGCTTTATATCCACTTTCTTCAGTCTGACACCCTTGAGTTTGAAGACAGTTTTTGGTTGTGTTCCTTTTTGTGATATTGATGGTCAGTATTTTATTTGAAAGATTTTTCCGGGGGGGGGGGGGGGGGGGGGATTTTGTAAAGCTTTATATCCACTTTCTTCAGTCTGACACCCTTGAGTTTGAAGACAGTTTTTGTGTGTGTTCCTTTTCATTTCTAAAATTGTGATTGTATCTGTTCTATTCCTGTCATACATTTTGATACAGTCTCATACTTACATTTTATATAAGAATCAATGCATTTCATTATATAACTGGCTTGCTTTTTATACAATGGTCATTATTTTCGTTCATCCTATTGCTCATTATGACTTTTCAAAATTTTTAACAATAAATTTCATCATTTTGTGTTGCACCAAGTTTTGGGCTAAGGTTTCCCTGTGCATTTTAGTCTTTAGCGTTTGCACATTTTCTTTGGAGTTTTTTTCAAAATTCCATGCTGCTCCTAAGGCAGTGAGCCTGGTTTCTATGGAAAGAAAAAAAAGACCTGCAGAGTATATCATGTGTAAGAAACATAAGTGATTTTGTGGGAAGAATAGGTGAGTGAATTTGGGTGAAGAGCCTGATACTAATTATTTGATATAACTTTTTGCACATTTTCAACAGATGAGCAGTCAAATGACGTTGAGTATGTTGACCTTCTTCTTAATCCTGAGCGGTACACAGGATACAAAGGCCCCTCACCTCGCAGAATTTGGAGGTCAATATATGAGGAGAACTGCTTTAAGTAAGGATGCAACCTGTTAATAATTGATAAAATAATTACTAATAAAACCAATTTCTTATTGATTTATCTTGTGCTTTATAGAGAAACAGGCCAAAAGCAACAAAAAAGCATTTGAAACAGTAAGGTTGTGAGATTAGACTATAAAAGAATTCTAGCTGATTGGGACCTCAGATTTCCCACATGAAAAATTTAGATTACAGAATAAGTAATTCACCTTTATGAAAGTCTCACTTAAAAAGCAGTAGAAATAAAAATGTAACTTAAAAAAAAAACAACCTGATTGAACCATGTTATTCTGCTTAATTTTGTACATATTTCTGTTAGACCGGAAAAAAACTATGGATATGGTCCGGAGTATGGAGCTGATCTCTCTCTTGAATCAAGTGAGTTCTGTTACAGTTCTTAGATATTCAGTGTTGTGTTGGTTCAATTTTTATTTCCATTGCTGTTCAATGAAATTTAAATTTAAAAGAATAAATTTTAATCCTCATTCAGCTCCGTGTAAGTTGCTAAAAATTCTTCTGGTTTAAAGGAAAAAATATTATTACAAAAAAAATAATAATTACTTATATAAGTGTATAACCTAAATAGATTAGTAACCAACTGATTTCATTTTGTAATATACAACCTAAATAGATCTGTAACCAACTAATTTAATTTCTGCTTTTGATGCTCATATTGCCACCCCTTTCATAACTTTTCTGCATATATACAACTTTTACAACTCAATATTGTCTGCTATATCCCATGCAAAAAAACAACAATAAAACACTACAGAGTAATTGGCAGTTGTTTTTTTTTACACCAATGATTTAATCACCTTTCAGCTCAATTCTTTTTTAAAGGTAAACCTGATTAGTCCTTATGACCTGGTGTAGCAAAGGATTCACTGGAAACTAAACTTATTATATGTTTATCAATATTATTTTTAATTTGTTTATCCCTTTTGTAGAGTGGTGACCAATTTCTCAAATTTTATAGTAACATCTTGGAGTGTAATCTGGGAGTATGAATCAGTACTTATTCTATTTTTATAATATTTTTATCTATGAATAATACCCATTGGGACACATTTGCTCAAAATCTCTTTATTTTGCCCTGTAAAAAGGCATCCTGTTAATTTTGTGCTTGTGATTTTGGTATAATTACTTTGTTGCTCAAAGATGGTAACATTTTTTAGTTTATCTGAAAATAGGTCGGATTAAATATTTTTTTATTAAAAATGTGTCTGCATATTTTTATCAAATTAAAATGGAACAGTTTTTCTTTAAAAATTCCATTAGAGATGTCTTATGGGTCGCACTGATAAACCGTCTGCTGAGTTTTATGTTAATATGAGAATGTGTTACTCTCTTACAAATATTGTAGATATTTGTAGGTAATTTAGTATTTCATGATTGATCTTAAATAAAGAGCTACTATTTGAGTCACAGACAGTTAGGTGAATAAGTCATTATTGTAACCTGCAGGGTGAAGAAACATTGGTTGACGATGATGATTGATTACTGTATAGCGCTGGTGTCCATGCCATTTTAGCACTCTCGCAGCGCTCTGATGTTATATAATGTTAGCGAACCCGTGATCCCACAACTTTGACCATACTAATTGGCTGTCTTCACATTGAAAACGAGATCCTCATCATTAAACTTAACATATTTAAATTAGTGGTTGTTCAACTGACACTTCTTCATACAAAATGGATCAGATTATTTTAATAATGGGGACCAATTTGATTAAAATGATTGTTTAAATAATAGGTGGAAGAAGAAGGGTGCTTTATAAAAATATACTCTTAATTAGTTTTCACCATTTTTTTTCTGCTATTCCCCTTTACCCTTGCTAGCACCATATTATGCATCCATCACTTTTTAACCACTGCTTACATAACCTGGCGTCCTTTTTAATTTCACCCATAACTATTTTTTCAATCTGGATATTTTTGTTTTGGTCTCACTTTCAGCTTTAATGAGTAAGTCAGAAATTAAGTAATCATTTATAAAATCATTTCATTGTAAATCTTTTTTTCAAACATTATATTTATTATGTTTTGGGAAGTGGGAGGTATTTTGTGACAAACAGAGCAGTCATTATTTATTATATGACCAATAAAAGGCTTTGAAGTTGCATTAGATAGATAGAAGTTTAAATTTCAAAGTTAAACTTAGTGCTGTTAAGATAAACTGACATAATGCAGTTGGGCTGGCTACCTTCACTAGAGTAGATTTATCCAGTTTTAAAGGTATTGCTATATTGTTAAGCATGGTGTTAGTGTTGAATTTCAAAGTAAAAACTGCTAATGTAGGACTGGATGGGAACGAAGAAGAGCTTGCCAACCTGGTAAAGCGTCTCGATAAGACCCCGTCGTCTTACGGCATGTTAATCAGTGCCGAAAAGACAAAACCGATGACAAATAACACCACAGGCATCACCACTGAAATTAAGGTCGGGGAGGAAAGACTAGAGACTGTAGGCCGCTTCAAATACCTAGGAGCAATAGTCTCAGAAGAAGGCTCCAAGCCCCAACTGATATCCAGGATTGCGCAGACTACAACAGCACTAAAGAGGCTCAAGAAAATATGGAATGACAAAAATATAGCCTACAGCACCAAAATCAGGCTGATGCGCTATTTGTCCTCTCCATTTTCCTGTATGCCTGCAAGTCCTGGACATTAACAGCCGATCTTGAAACAAAAATAAAGGCGATGGAGATGAGATGCTTCAGAAGCATTTTTGGCATCTGCTATAGGGACCATATCTCCAATGATACAGTGAAAGAAAGGGTTTGTCAGGCAATTGGGGAGTACGATGACCTACTGGTGACTGTGAAAAAACGCAAACTACAATGGTACGGCCACGTAACAAAGGAAACAAGGGCTTGCCAAAGAAATATTGCAGGGCACCACAAGAGGAGGGAGAAGAAGAGGAAGACAAAGAAAAAGATGGGAAGATAACATCAAAGAGTGGACAGGACTAACACTGGGCGATGCAGTGTGTAGTGCAGAAGACAGAGACGAATGGAGGAAGATGGTTCACATGTCATCTGTGGCGCCCCAACAGTCCAAGAACTAGGGGACATGATGATGATGATGATGAATGTAGGACAATAAATAAATAACTGAAAATTTCCCAACATCTTTATAAATTAATACTATATGGAGATACCTAAGTATTAAAAGTGTAAAAAGAAGTTCTTTCTTTTCGAATTGAAATTTAATAAAAGACTTAAATTATATATATTAAATCTAGTTTTATTATCATGCTCAAACTAAAAACTCCTTGATTGTTATTAGAAAAATTCATACTGGCAAGTCACAAAATACTCCTAGAGGCCATGAGTAGCACCTGGCACATACATACTTACATTATTTCTTTTATGCCTTTCTTCTCTTTCTTTGCCTATTTCAACTTTTTTTCACTTTTTTTTTAATCCAAGATATTTCAACCCATTTTTTTGCTGGATTTAAATGGGATAAAATAAATATAAATTTTGCAGTGTCAACTCTCATGTCTTATTCAAATGGACATGACACACTCATCCTTGCATGTTTTGATAGTGATAATCGATTAGAAATGATAAATTTTACTGTGGCAAATTATGCTGAACATATAAATGGTGAAAAGCCTACAGATCATTTACATATGTGTAAAAAAAATTAAATGCTATCAGTAGTAAAAATAAACGACTGTACAGAGGCCAAGAAAATGTTCACAATTTAAAGTCGTCAATTTAATTCTAAAATGTAGTTTGATCCTTCTTGTGTGGAGGAATGCATAATTTAAATTAATTTTAAAAATTAGAATGTTAAAAATCTTATAAAATAATAATTGTCTTAATTGTCTTTAAAGTGGAGGAAACTTTTTAGGTTTTCATGAAAACGTTTTGTGCAGGTTCTGGAAGTGTCCTTGTATATGTCCTCTCTAGAATCTTTTTGCTTTGGGGGAATATTATTTGATAGGGAAAAAAAATGTATTGTCTTGGAATCTGGAAATTTAAAAAAAAAGTTTTTCATGTAAATCATTATTTTTTATATTTCTTCTGTGATTTCAATGTTTTCCTCCGCTTTGGAATGATAATTGTGTTATCTTTAAGATTATTTTTTTTTCATATTAAGTACCAGCCAATATACCTGGCTTTGCTCGGGTTTGTATTAGGATAAAAGCTTCTTAATCAGCGTTAATGTAGGGCCATGTCAAAAACACTTTGCTAAAGCACCAATGAAAATGAAAAATGTTCTCCTATAAAAAGCCAGATTTATAATAAAACAATGTATTAATATTCAAGCTGGGCACATGCAAAAACCATGAATTATAGACAAATACAATTCTTAAAATAGGATCCCCGACAAGAACTCTTTCCATAAAAGATACATTTCAGTTACCCTAAGGTAGGGGTACTATACAATTCATTCAGATATTTAAATTAATTTGTCAAATTGATCCCATTCAAATTGAAAGAAATTTGCAAAGATGTTGCCTTTTAAATTTTTACTATTGGGGTCCCCCGGCGTCCAAAGAACTTAATCTTTAATATTTTACAGTAGCGAGTATTTTAGGTTGGATAACAAACAATCTTTATTTAAAAAATCGTAACTTTAAAATTGGTTGAAAAAAACACAAGATAGATAGTCCGATTTAAAATAAAATTGGGGCTCCGGTGCACAAAAGGGTGTTAATATTATTAGTTTGAAAACCGTCAATATTTTTAAAGGCATTATGAAAGGAATTTTTACCAAGTTTGGCCTGGTTGCAGCAATTTACTTAGCAGCATGCATTTTAACCTAAGCCTTCTTGTACAGTTTTGACTATTATAAAGTAAATACATTGTAGAACCTCCTACACGGATTTGGAGTTTTCTTTAAGCTTCAGAAATATCTTTATATCTAATTTCAATACATTTGATGAAAATCATAGACACAGAAACATGATTAAGACATTTGTATATTTTAAATCCCTTATAAAAAAATCAAATGTTCCAGAATAAGCTAGAAACTTCAGGTCTTATAAAAGATGTATTCACTGAATCTGAGGAAATTCCCAGGAAAGTATAGAAATCTATAAAACTTAACTAAAATCTCCATAAACTTTTAGATCATTGACATTTTCACAATCTTTATAGCTATGTGGTACAATTCAGACCTTCCTAGAAAATTCAAATTTTTTTAAAACCTTCAAAAAACTTGTAAAAAATGCCTCTTCTATGTCATCATTATTTCAATAATAAAACATCTAAGACAAAATACAGTAACTCAAGACATTTTTATCCTTTAAAGTTAAAGTAAAGACCTTAGTGGGGAACATTCTATAGGGCAATAATTTCATTAGCACTAAGATAGGGGATCTATCTTGTAAAGTTAAAATTTAGAAGTTGTCCCATTGAAATCAATTAAAAAATGCAAAGATATAGGGGGTTACTGGAAATTTGTTTAAAAGAAATTTCACAGACGGAATATTTGATTGAACAGAAGTTCATTTGAATTTTTTTTTTGAGTCACACGATCAAATTTTCATGAAATTTCCTTTTGAGCATACTATATTATATAGTAAAATAAAATAAGGCGTTCAAAAAGAAATTGACTCAAAATTTTAATGTGTGAACTGAAAAAAAGATCCGGCCAAACTTCCGTTCGATCAAATTTCTGTTTATCAATTTTCCATCAACAAAATTTCGTTCAAATAAATATCCGGATACGGCTATAGGGTATGTAAGGAGTTAGTGTCCCTAGCCCTGACAGTGGTGAATATTTTTTAATATAGATTTTCCACAGCATTTAAGAAGCTAAAAATGAATGTGCATGTACATAATTTGATATAGAAAAGGGAAATTTATTATGGACTGATATTGTTACATGAGTAAGAAATTGTGCCTTTTGAGACTTTTCTTTACTCATAAAATGCACCCACCCTTTCAATGAGTAGTTTTACTACAAGCTGAATCGGAGCTAAATCACGAACTAGAGATTCTGCCTTCCCCACACACATCTACCATATAAAGTTAGTAATGAAAATTTTATAAGAACCCCCAAGACCCTTGTTATGCCGCAGTACCCTTAAAACACACCTCTAAACTATGTGATTATTCTAATATAATGTTCAAACCCCCTTATACGAGCGCAATGAAATGTAGTTTCTTGAAATAGCACAACATGTATGCCGTATATTTAAAGAATAAGATTGCATTAAACAGCTAATCTTTTGTTGAAAAACTTATTTGGCTTAGAATAAAGATTTATTTGAAATGTTTGCCCAAAATAAAAGCGCACTGAACACATTTCTCTAAAAGATGTTTGAAAGTGCACCATTTAAATAAAGGTTTATTAAAAATGGGTACGCCAAAAATAAATTAACTTGAACGTCCCTCAATGCATGTAAAAATTATATTTTGTTAATCTTTACCCTCCACATTTTACAATTTTTTAAAAGACAGCTTTTAGAATAAGGGGTTTATAACCAAACTTTCCAGGAACCATCTATAGTTCAGGAGGAATGACCATGTCAAATTTAGTTGCGATACAGT
Source organism: Lymnaea stagnalis (assembly GCA_964033795.1). Taxonomy (NCBI): domain Eukaryota; kingdom Metazoa; phylum Mollusca; class Gastropoda; family Lymnaeidae; genus Lymnaea; species Lymnaea stagnalis. Next base: position 564,602 of record CAXITT010000474.1, on the reverse strand, counting down.
GTGTTTTCTTTTGATTGATTTACCGATTTACAAACATACAAATAGAGTCACACTGAGCTTTATGCATTAGATATAAATATTATTTTTTAACACTTATTACATGGTCAACATGTAATATTGAATCAAATTTCACTTTAACCTTATGGTGACCAAGTGCTTTATATTTATTTCTGATTCTCTTATCCATTTAAGGAAAATACATCTACATATTTTACTAATTTAATTATTTAGTAGCATGTTATGGGGTATGTCCATAAAGAAAAAAACTATTTATTCTTAAAGAGAAAAAAGCAAAATGTGTTGGTTATTGACATATCTACTTTCATATCATTTTTAGTTGTCATGGTTTGGCTAAGTAAACATAGATTGGATGACGATAACAGTGTAATTTATTTTAAAAATAAAATATGAATAATAATAATATACAAATAATAATATATAAATTAAAATATGTTATGAATAATATTTTTCAGGTATGTGTCTTGAGAAGCGTGTTTTTTTCCGCCTCATTTCTGGTCTGCACACAAGTATCAACATCCACCTGTGTGACCAGTACCTCTTCCCAGGCAAGTTTATCTCCTTAAATTTGGCTGACCTAGTTGACCCTTTTATGAAATTTATATTATTATTATCTAGAACAGTGTTTCGCAACCTTTCAAGTTATTTTAAATGACACACACACTAAATACAATCCATAGTGTTTGGTGAGGGGGATATAGTTTATTTAAGTCTTTATTATATTATATGCGGTTACAATTTAGGCTGTTCATTTTTTTAAATTTTGCCATTCATTTACAATCGGGATGGTTATATCAATAGTAGTTTTCTAAAAATAATGGGTGTATTTAGATAAATTATAAGTTTAAGCACTTCTGGATCATAGCAAGGGCCATAAAAAACCCATAAAAGTACATAGTTGTGGCAGTGCCATTTTTGGTTCAGACATAGCACTTACTTTATACATTTAAAGATTTTAATAGTGTTTAAAATCCATACTTAGTTCACAGGCCAAGGACCAGATTTGGCTATAGTCTTAGTTTTTCAGGCTTCTTCTCTATACATACATTTAAAAAAAAAGAATATAAGGGGAGATAAGAATCATATTTGGAGGAGTTAATTATAAATAATAAAATCAAAGCTGAAAGGGCAACTGGTAAATTGCTTTGTGTTGTAATGACCAAGAAACTAAAGTTTGACCAATAAATTTCACAGCCAATAATGGATTTGGAGCAAGTAAATGGGACCATAACTTGAAAGAATTCCAATCCAGATTTGACCCGGAATTGACCAATGGGCAGGGACCCCAGCGTCTGAAGAACCTTTACTTTACCTATCTCATTGAGCTGAGAGCCTTGGCCAAAGCTGTGCCTTATCTAAAAGAGGTAAACAACAAAGGTGGAATTAAAAACCTCAAGAAATGTGGTTAAATTTTTGATACTCAATATCAAAATAACATACTATATTTTAAATGAACCCCTGGGACTGGATGAAAATTTGCTATTGGAGAGGTCATTTGACACATTTTTACTTTTTAAAACTTAATCTACTACAATCTGTTATCATAATAATTATTTAGATTGTTTCAGTTTATTTAATGTTTCAAAAAATCTGTATTGACAGGCAGGTTTCTACACTGGGGACCCTACTGAAGATTCAGATTTGCAAGTGGGTGTCAACAATCTCTTGGATATTATAAAGTAAATTTTATTTTTGTAAATATCTTGGTTTTAAAACAATTTTTGAAAGCAGTGTGCTTAATTTTTTTTTCTTCATTAAATTTTAAAAATATATATAACAATTTGTTTGTTGTCACTGACTTGCCGTCTCTCAATAAATGCCCTGTGATTGTTAAAAAAAAAAAAAAAAAAGTTAAGTTTGCAGTTTGTTTAATTTTTTTTTCTTCATTAAATTTTAAAAATTTATATAACAATTTGTTTGTTGTCACTGACTTGCCGTCTCTCAATAAATGCCCTGTGATTGTTAAAAAAAAAAAAAAAAAAGTTAAGTTTGCAGTTTGGCTATTTGGGTGGAAATTTTACTTTCTACTTTGATCGATAGAACAAGAGGGATAAAGTGAATTTGGGATTACTATTCCAAAACTTGTTAAATGTGGTACATGACATTCAGTTTTCTAATGGTGAAACAGTTAACATGTTTAAGTCATTCATTACAGATCTTTTCCTGACCACTTTGATGAGAGTCAGCTGTTCAGAGGAAACACCAAGGAAACAAAGCAGCTTAAAGTGAGTTGTCACAGGGGAACCTATGAAGTTAGTCCCTTGTTTCAATTAAGTTTCACATTAGTAATCCTAGACTCAAGAATCCTGTACTCTCCTTGTTGAGTCCACTGAAGTTTGTTTATTACTCTGCTATATAACATTTTTTCAGTCTTTACATATTTCTTATTTTATATGTATACATTTTCAATGACCCTTATGAACTGTTCGATTAAGTATTATTTGTGTTTTCAGTATCAGTAAATTGAAGCAAAAGGCTAATAATGTATTTTAAAAAAATCTAATTTAGGCTGAATTTGTCCAACATTTCCGCAACATTACGCGCATAATGGACTGTGTAGGTTGTGACAAGTGCAAGCTCTGGGGAAAACTTCAGGTAAATGAGAGATATAGCTCGATAAGATCAACTGTCATCGGTAGAAATTAACAAGACTCTGTTTAATTGAACCTTACCCTATACTAGATTTGATGCTGTTAAATTCAAGGAGCAAGAGTCAATTCTTTTTTTTTCCTTCTCTCAACTATTACTCAATGGAGAAATAGTTGAGAGAAGAATGCAAGAGACCGGAAGGGGGGTAAGGATATTGTTAGTGGCCTATGTTCCACTGGGATTTGAGAAAGGCAGAAAATTAGAAGTACATAATTGTACATGTAGCATTGTTAACCCATTAAATTTTTTGTGTTCTGCCATATATTTACTATGAAAATCTCTACCACTGCATGTTATGAATTTTAGTGCATTACACTTTAAAATCTTTTACATTTCAAAAAAATAATTTTGGATTTAGAAAATGTTATCTTTTTTATAATTTTCATGATTTTCTTGTAAATTTATTTGTAGGTTATTTGGTTTTATACAATCAGCAGTAAATCAGTAAACCAGTAAATCAGTAAAAGCTCTCTGCTTTCTATTGATTGCCCCAACTAATAAACTTTTTTTTTTTTTTCAAAATTCTAAACTATGCTACTTTCAAGTAACTTTGAATAAATAATTTATAAAGGAAACCTCTAAATTTGAATAACATTATAGATCTTGGGCATGGGAACGGCACTGAAGATCCTCTTCTCTGGAGACAGCATGAGACCAGATTCTATAGTCAAACTGGGTAACAAAGATTTTCAGCTCACCAGGACAGAAATTGTTGCACTATTCAATGCCTTTGGAAGGTGAGTATCATTAATGCCAAGAGAGTTTCATAATTTTTCTTAAAAACATTTTTTGTTCAATTTAATGTTTTTAAAGTGTTAACTTTTAAATTAACCTTTTATTATTTTAAAAAAAATTACATTGTATGCATTCAATTTTTTAAATAAACTAGCCATCCCATTGCCCCTAGTATGACTTTCTGATCAGCTTTCTTCATTCATTCATCTTGGAAAGAAATTAAAGAAGACATTTTTTTTTAAAAAGTATGCCATATTTTTTAGAATTGTCTACACCAACTGGTTTAAGCCATTATAAATGTGTAAAAAAAAAAAAAATCTGATGTAAAAATATCACAGAATGATATGCTTCAAGAGTGTTTAAGAAAAAAGAAAATTAATTTAGTCAAAGCTTAGCACATCCACACAAAAAAAGGAACAAACAATGAACGTTTGATACAACAGGAAGAATTCTAGCTTCCGAAAGCTGTGGTTACATTATTCATTTATTTATTTTCATTCTTTTGGTGAATAAATTAAAGCCCATTGCTAGAGTTGAGAATCATTTATTAATAATTCACATATGTAGCGTACATAACTTAGCATATTATAATACTTCCCCTGGCTCATATACAATAAAATTTGCTGCACATACGCAAAATTTATTTTAGTACTTAATATGCAACTGTATAGAACATGTCACAGCGTTGTTATACACAAACTGATTGATCGCTGTCATCTAAAAAATGTATTACATTGAAAAGATGACTTAATTTATACATTTAATAAGGTTTATGAAAGTGTTAATATTCTTTTTCTTCTTTTTTTTTCTGGCTTAGGTTATCCAGCAGTATCCATGCTATTGAAACATTTCGTAAATTGGCAAGATGATCAAGCTGTAAGGCCTAATGGTTTCTGATTTCTGCTGCTAGTTAGTATTTAGTCACACCGGTTACCACGTCTCTTTTAATTTCTAGTGATTTGTTTCATTCAATGAATGTATAAACGTAGTTGCCGGTTAATTTGATGGATATAATTATATACAAGGCTTTGGGCTTATTACTACTCATTTTAACTCCATCCTGCAATTTGTGTGCGGAAGTTTTGTTAAAGTCTGTCAGATGTTGCTACCATGGGTAGAGAAAGTTAAAAAAAAATTATTATTTGTATGTTTTAACTTAAAAAATAATTTTGGTACATTTCTTAGGAAAAGAAACAGTTTTCTAAAAGGTTTCTTATTGTTTTTTTAGGGCGAGGGTTGGAAATTTATGGCACATGTGCCAGAGTTTGCATGTAGAGCAATTTTCAAAGGCATGCAGAAGACATAAAAAAACCAAATAAGCCATATAACAAGCATTAAACCATGGGAGTCAGATTTGTCCAGGTGGCAGCTGCAATTAAAAATATTCAGTAGATTTCACTTAACATATTTTAAATGTTTATTTTCATTAAATTTTATCATTAATAATTAGAAATTGAAGGTCATATGTCATTTGGTGATATAGACGGATAAATAAATAAATTTATGAATATGTCAATTTTAAATTCGGATTGCTGCACTACTTCACTACACTCCCATTGCCAGCAATGAACACAGCACCCTCCAAAATGCTAATTGTGAATTTGATGATCTTTGTGTGATCAAGAGAAGTGAAAAGCATTCTCTTGAGCCTTTTCATGAAGTAACATATTAAGCACTCTTGGTCAAATCTTACATTAACAGTTTAGTCATGCTTGAATAGTTTCATTTTGATTATGGGCAAAATTGATGAATCAAGACCATGTGTTTGACACCTTGAAATAGAGAGGTTTTGAAAGCAGTCATCAGTTTAAAATAATAATGAGCTTAATCATTATTTTAAATTGATAATGAAACTCTTTTTATTTTCCGATTTTCTTAATTAAACCTTAGTATCCAGCCAAAATTCAGCTTGTTCGGTCCCATTCTCCCTGATGCAGTGTGAACTATCCCACCAGTTCCACCTTTTGTCATGTGAGAGGATCGTTGTGACCTTTGTTGTAAACTGATTGTCCCATGTGAGAGGATCATTGTGACCTTTGTTGTAAACTGATTGTCCCATAAGCGGACGAGTGTATGAAAGTATTATATTTCTGATAGAAACTGTCAACGTATTTGAGCAGGAGATGCACAAAGTTTTTAAACAAAAACATAAAATCTCACTGCTTTATTGTGTTATATGGTTAAGACATATCCATATAATGTTTGGTTAAAAAATAAACGATAATGTTTGGGTAAGAAATACACATATAATGTATGGTTAAGAAATACAGATGTAATTTTTGTAGAAAGTTTGAGGGTTGTGTTGCAGCAGCAATAGCTTTAGGACAAAAAGAGCTGTATATATCAAATCATATGTTTTTTTTTTAAAATTGTTAAATTTAAATACTTCATCCTTTAAAAAAAATTTAGTATCTATTTCATTCAGTTAGCTATGTGTTGAACTCATTTTGATATTGCTACACAAAAACAGTTTCCATATTGCTGGTAACTACTCCAGGTAAAATAATTATGTTTGTATTATGGTAATCTGAATTGGCACACCTATATTTAAAAAAAAAATAGTTGAGGAAAAAAAAAAGACCCACCTATGGAAATATTATGAGTTTAATTCACTTCAATTAAATTTCTTAATGCTTAAAATGTAATAACATATTTTTTAAATTAGTAATGTGCATTTTACTAATTTTCACAAGATGCATGCTTTTTACAAATGCTTTTAGAGTTAGCTTTGTCTGTGTTTTAAAATATTATCATTGTACCATTGTTTTAGTAAATGAAAAGTCTTAGCTTTTAGTTCAGTTATGAAAGAAGTAAATTGTCCTGTCAGAGATCTGAGTCTTACCTGGATTGTGAGACAGGCATGCTGTGTGTGTTCCTTTTGTGATCCTAATCTTCTGTGATACTTGTTTGAAGTTCAAGGTCAACCTCTGGCTAGGGCATTGCTCTCATCATTTTAGTCTTTTTAAAAAAAAAAAACCACCAAAAAGCCCAGAAAATCAAAGTTGAAGTATGAGAATGTTCAAAAGTTTTATTATTAAAAGTAAGATGTGACGATTTTTAAAAGAATTTCTTGGTAAACTGGAGCTTTACATCTGTGACAAAAGATGAGTGCATTCTGGCCCTGTGTGTTTTAGCCAAAAACATTTTTGTTGAACCTTAGAAACATTCATCTTCCTGGGGGATTAGTATTTTGAATCAAATATTTAACAAGAGCAAACCACAGATTACTGACGACCACGCTATTCAGCTTTAATTTATTTCATCAAAATGCCTACTTCTGTCTGATATGTATTAGTTTTTTGTTCATAAAAATTCATTCCAAATGTGTTTTTATCTGTTGTTTTCTCATTATTACAACTAGTTGGCAGAAAAAATTGTTGTTTGTTAAGTGAACGTTTGCAATGCTTATTTTTTTTAATTTTTTTTTTTTAAGTAGAAGGTTTTAAAATAGATCTGTCTAGAGAACTGGGATTTGAAGGAGTCATTTAAAATTCAACTTTTTTGAGGGTAAAAAAAAGGTTGAATTTTAAAAAGTTCAGATCATTGGATGTGATAACCTGTGACAAAACACACAATTATTTTGTCCTTTTCACTTTCATTAATTTTATTTCTTCTTAAGTTATTGCCTGTGTGTGTTGAATTATCTGCAAATACATTGTAAATTTTATTGAGACTTCATCTCATAATATATAATATTGTATTGACGTGAATTTGTGAGATCTACACTATTTCTACTTACCGATAGTTCATGTTGACTTTTTGATTACCAGTCCCACCCTTTGTTTTACATACATACTAATGCTTTTTCTTAATGATGGAATGATATCTGTATTCACAGCTTGAGTCAACCAAAGTAATATCTTAAGTGTTTTCCTCACAAGCCTTTTGTGCATCTCAAACTGTGATGTTCATCTGATCCAGATGTTCAGATTGTAAAGTTCAAATACATACAAGAGTTAAAAGTTGTCTTTAAAAAAATATTAGTTCCATTGATCTTGTTTAGGCTAGTTTTTTTGTTTTTTTCATGTCTTCTAAAAATAGGTGTATACAGTCAGCTCAAGGATATATCTACACAATCATGGTTTCATGGATTTTTATTGTGAAAGAGGAGGTGTCCTTGCTAAATAAAATATTTGATAAAATTGATGAAATTATACAGATAACAGAGAAGACAAAAAAATGGGGAGGGGCTACAAATATTGATTCTGTGACAATGACAGAATGTAATGATAAGTTGTTGTTTTTTTTTTGAGGGGGTGGGTTAAAAAAAAAGTTTTTTTTTCTCTCTCTGATTTAATTTTGATTTACAAGTTCAAGTTCTGCCTAGAATTTTGGGGGTTCATTGCACATGTCAAAGTTCTGTGCCTAATTATTTTAACCTAACTTAACTTGATGACTATGCATCATTTTAAATCAATGACTTGTTTCTTCAAGTTCAAAGTCTGATTACATAAGGAAGTAACTCATCGGGCATCATAGAACTTAATTTTTTAAATACATACCTAACTCTATTTCCTAGCCTTTTGAGAGCACAAAGATTATCTTATGTTCTGTGCAAATTTGAAATATTGTCTTTGTACAGTCAAAACCACAGTATTCTTCCTTGTGCTTTGAAATTTGATCACACAAAAATTACAACTTGTTATGTAAAACAATTGATATTTGTACTCCCCCCACCCCTCTTTTTTCTTAATCTTTTCAAATAACATTTTTAGTTAAATATTTGCTAAAATAATGTCATAAGCTATGTCAAAATGTCCATCAAAGTCATCTCTCTCATTCTCATATATAGAATGGTTGGGGTAGGAATTAAATATTTAAAAAGGAATCGGTGATAATGAGATGTAATATCTGCCAAATATCTTCTTGAATTGCTAATTGTGATCTCATTATATGTTAGGAATCTTATTTTATATTTAATTAGGAGTATAACAAAATCAGAACTCTATTTTGTTTAGAGCAATGTAATTGCCTTATACTTCTTATTTCTTTTATGTTGTAGGAAAATTTTTCATATTTTATGTTTCATCGTTAAGTCATAATTATATTGTTTCCTGAAATTTTGAGATGAGAAAGTAATGGAATTCTTTTACAACTTTTCTCAGTGATAAAGATTATTTACAGATTGTCTATTTTTAAAAATAAAAATACCTTGTTGATATCACCCCTGCTCTATGTATGATCAATTTTTCTCAAGGAAAAATTATTAAATATTCTTTCTACATTCTACACAAAATGTACCAAATTATCAATAATGCATTTGATGACAAAGATACACATTGAGATCAATTGCAATATTATCTTTCTCCATCAAGAGATGGCAAATGCATGTGTCAAAGCAAAATTATCATACAAATTTCAAAATACCAACCTGATGGGACACTTAAAAAAAAAAAAAAAAAAGACAAAATTTGCCCAAGACATGTGCACAACTCATAGTTGACATGCCATGAAAAAGGAACTGATGAGTCCATTTGATTAATAAGACAATATGCATTGATGTATGCATTATTGAACATTCTAAAACTTAAAGAACCTTTGTATATCTTATATTTATATTATAAAAATTTTGTGAGCATTTCACATTGAAATGTTTGTTTACATTAGATTCCAACCTATAATGTCATGGACGTCCAGATCGTAAGGCAAGGTGGGTCAGGTGACCTCCACTGAAACTACCATTGAGAAAAAATACTAAATACTATATCAAACAGCTTAATAATAATTAACAGGAATTTTGAAACTGTCAAAAAATATTAAGAAAATTTAATTAACATACCCTCCAACTTTTAAAGACATCCTGTCTGTGACTGACCCCCACCTCCTCCCTAAAATAAAATTTGGGCTCCCATATTTAATGCAGATATTTGTGGCAATGAAATACTGTTGCTATGCCAGACAAGCATTTACAAATTTGTCCTTTGTGAAGGAATCAAATGCTGTTAACCTGGTTTGGAAGAGTTACTTGGAAGATGTGCTGAATTTGAGCATTTTTGCAAAGATGGAACAGAAATGTCACACCAGTTAATACCGATCACATTAATCTATATTCTAATTTAACACACCACTTTAATTTTAGGTTTAAATGTTGATTCTTACATAAAAAGGAAGTGGTTCAATATTCTACAGTGATAGCTTCTCTTTTTTTCAATTTATTTTTGATATTCGTTCTCTTTTTACTTCTGGTTGCTGTAACAGCTGCAGTCATTTTAACTATTATTTCAAAAATTCAAAGTTGTCAAAAGTTTTGATGCTTGAATTTCTCATTTGAAGTGCTATGCTCACTGAAGACATGTGAATCTCATTAAGTCATATTCTGTAATGTCGTCTTTGGCTAATGTCCATCCTTATGTCCATTTTAATATTATTTTAAAGGTTGTTTGTCCAATCCTGTGTTGTACGTTCATATTTTGATTTTAAAATGGCACTAGGAGATACAAAAACTTTGTGTTATTACAGGTCTGTGACAGTTGAACACAAAGTCTTTTTTATACGTCATGTCAGAGGAGAAATTTGTTATTTGTTTAAGGGGTAGTGTGCTTTCCTGAGCCAGCATTATGTCCCAGCACCAAGGTTAAAAGATTTTTGAAATATTCCAAACCAAAAAATTACATCACTAACAAGGGTTCATGTATTTGTTTAAAATAATTTTAAAAATGCTGGTCTTGTTCACCCCCCCCCCCCAATGTTCCTTTGATTGAACAAGGGCACTAAATTGATTTTTACCTTTGGTAAAAAATTTTTGAAAAATTCCAAACCAAAAAATTAACTCACTAACAAGGGTTTATTTATTTTTTTAAAATAATTTTAAAAATGCTGGTCTTGTTCCCCCCCCCCCCCCCAATGTTCCTTTGATTGAACAAGGGCACTAAATTGATTTTTACCTTTGGTCCCCCCTAGTCATCATGTATACTAAAGACCTGACTCTTTGGCATGGTTAAGATCAAAATGTTTTTATTAATTTTTTTTTTTTATTCATCTGCATTTTGAGAATTCAATGCTCAGCACTGAACATTCCATGTTCTCAATACTTGCATTGCTCTAGTTCCTATCAGGGGACTTATCATTAACCATTTTACTGTTTGAGTTGATGGTAACTCAGAATCAGTTTGACTACTGCACAATGGATAAAACACAGAAATGGATTGACTTTTTATGAGTATTCCATCCAAAATTTGAGTTGTCTCATTCTTTATAACTAAAATTAAGATTCCATCTAAGATCCAATAAACGTGTGTGCTATTTCATTCATAATTGCTATAATATTTTGTGTCTTATATTTTTTTGATCGATTCCCTTGACATCTGTTATTTTGAGAATAAAAATATACCTCCCTTGCATTCATTTCTCATGTTTAAATTTGAATTGAAATTTGTTTAATTGATGAAGAAAGAAGATAAAATAGCAGAAAAGATGAATTCTTTTAATTGCACATGGCTTATAGTAAAACATTTGTACACCGAAGGAGAGAAAAAAAAAAAAGAATAGGTCCAGCAATACAAAAATTCAGGCATTTTGTTCTTTATAAAATAAATAATAAAATTGTACAAATTTGGAGAATATGTGCACAGACATTTAGGTGCGCAGACACAGCTTTCGGCCAGGATTTCCTCTACAGTTCACTTCTAAGCAAAACATGTACTCACATTATCCGCATTTCACTCAGGTATTCAACTGTGTAAAAAGTGTGAATTAAATTTCTTTAATTCTCATCAAAATTATCATTTGAAAAAGATTCAATAAATTTTCAATTGCCAACCAACATGCAAAAAATAGTTAAGCTTTTTATGGCAACAACAATGCTTACACTCAGGTGGATTGAACAATGGCAAAGCCACCCAATATCATCATAAAATTTAGTGGATTATATCTTCTGTTATATGCCTTTGTTGCAATTTCCCCAAAAATAAATTATAATTATCTAAATAAAAAAAACTAAAATTAAAAAAAAAAATTTTTTTAGTCTACCAATTGTTTAATGTTTAGCACAAGGAAATAAAATGTAAGAAGTGGAACCTTAAAAAAACTTATCAGTTCTTGTTATATATCATTATACAGTATGATAATCCCCAAAGGTTTATACACTTTGATGTCAAATGCTTTGATACTGACTTGAAATTTAGTTCAATAATTTGAGCATTTATTCAACCAAAAAAAAAAAAAAAAAAAAAAAAAAAAAAAAACACTAACACTTTTTTATGAAGTATCAAATGTCCATCTAATACTGACACGTGAAGTATCAAATGTCCACCTAATACTGACACATAAAGTATCAAATATCCATCTAATACCGACACATGAAGTATCAAATGTACATCTAATACTGACACTATCATTTTTTTCAACACAACTTTTTTCTTCATCTGCTGTGGATTCAGTTTTTAGAATGATAAACATGTAGCCATTTTAAGTAAATTTAACAATAAAACTACAAAAGAAATAGCACGTTTTGGTGTGACATAAAAAAACCAACTCATTTTGTTTAGCGGAACCATATTGGAATACTAATACTAAGTTATGCTTACACTTGATCAACCACTGGATGAAAAAAAAAAATGCCTTATTTATGCTGTTAACGCAAAATCACCAGAAAACTTCAGTCTCACTGAAACAGCAAGTAACAAAATTTACCAATCATGCACAGAAAACCTGAGTTCTTGGAAGCAAATATGTTAACGTTTAGCAGTGACTAAAATACATCATGTTATCTCACTTTAATTTAAACCATATGAAGCATAAGGTTGAATTATTTCAAACAAAAATAATAGTAATTAGATTTAGAGGATAAATTAATTTACATTACACATACATAAAGTGATATCAATGGTCTTAAATAATCCAGCAAAGAAATATTCTAAAAACACCATATTTGTTATACTTATTTTATAATGAAAATTATAATTAGAATTTAATCATATCAACTATTTCAAAAAGCCTCTACTCTTTGCACTTCTTTCAGGTAAAGAAAATTGTTGATTTAATATCAGCAACTTGCTCAGATTAGAGAATAATATGTTTCTAAAAACGATTAAAATTTACAATAATTCATAAAATATAGACATTTATTTTTCACGTTAATGACGATGCCTTCGTCATAAACCTTTAAATTTAAAGGAACTGGAGAATATTACAGCTTTAAAAGACCTTAAAATTAATTATTTTTATCTCTCTTTTGAAATCCTAAGAGCTAAACTGTTTAAAAATGAGTCTCTTCTGTTAGGTATTTTATAACTGAGATTTAACAATAAATCAAGATAATGTTACATTTTTTAACTAAAAAAAACCTCAATCTCCATTACACTGGGTTGTGGAAGACAAATGATGATTTTCTAATCAATCTCATACTGGTACATAAATGAATTTTTATGATTAATTTTGAGATAAAACCATTAAATTTTTTTTATATTAAAGGTGCATTTATTGATTAAATATTCACAGGTCTAAATCCGAATTCACACATTTAGAAAACTATTTTTGCAAATGTTCAGCTTTAGATGATTTACAGAACAAGTGTTCTGATTTCTGTGGTGTTTGGTTTCATAAAGATCTGACGTATACCTTGATATTCTGGTTTTAAAGTGCTACACATCTGAAGTTTGGTGACCTAAACTGCTGTGTAGAGCAAAATTTAACAAACAACCTGCTTCTTGAAACACAATTTATGGTAATTTTAATGCATTAAACTGTAGAAAATGTATTGAAAAAAAATAAAAGTAACAATCTAGTATGTACATCATTGATAATCACTGTAAGGTAACTAATTTTTAAAAAGTATTAACAAATTTTCATTATACAGTAATACAATTTTAAAATGTAAATTTTTTATGACAGAAAAAATATATTGGTATTTATATTAAAAACAAATAAATGCTTTGGGCCGACCAAAATATTTTGTGTTTATTTTTTAAATTTGAATTAAATACGGTATTTTATTTTTTTAAAGGAATAAAAAATAATAATGAAAATCAGAAGAAATGAAAGGATAAGACCTAAAAAAATTAAAATTGAAATAGTGCTTTTATTTTTTTTTTTTAGTGTTGTAATATTTTTGATGTAATGCTGTGCTTTTCAAACAGTGTGTCGGCCCCAGGGTGTAGGTGTGTTGGGTGAAAAAAAAAAAGCTATACCAAGGTTCACACTTTATTTAGACATCAAAGGAGCATTTAGAATGGCAAACAAGTGCCTTGACCTTCTGTCACATGGCTCCTGAAAGGTTACACTGAAACCCCTCTTTTCTCATATAGAAGCAAACAACTTGCTTGATTTCCCACTCTTAAATGTTAATAGTGTTATTCAAAGTTTTAAACTCTTGCACATATTTTCATATTAGTATCTATAGATAACAATCACATTATTCTTGGAAATGTATTTTATCAAACTAATCATATATTTAACACATTTAGATGAAAAGTTGTCATGCTATATCGTTTCTCCACACATTTTGTTATTACACTTCATGTTTTTGTCTGTATGTCATGAAATAGGTTAGTTGAACCCCCAGTATACTAGTAAAACTGAATTACCGTCTCATGAAATCCTGTTTGTCTAAAAAGTGTGTCACCAGCATTCAAAGTTTGGAAACCACATATAATAATCAAAAGCTTTCTGAAAACTATTAATTTTTGTATTCACAGTGAAAAAAAAAGAATGAAATTTACTCAGTAGTAAATAATTTTCTTTGATTCAGCTATATTTTTTCATATTGCAAAAAATTCAATTCAAAGTTGATTAAGGATAGGTTACATTTTAAATTTAATGATTTACCATTAAATAGGGAATATTTTTTAAAATCATTTTAAACAATTCTTTAATTACATTTTAATAATTAAATCAATGCTGGATACAACATTTGTAAATCATAAAGTAATAAAATTAAAGATCTAAATATTTCAAAATAAATTTATTTAAATTCTGCTCATCGCTTTACTCTTTTGGTATCATTAAGTACCATAAAAGCCAACATACAATTTATTACACAACAAGTGCAAACTTAATAAAGCAGTAAATAATTAGACTACACCCAAATCCCTCTTAGTATAAAATTAAATAATGTTTCATCACTGATTAATTATTAACAGATTTTAACATCGTAAGAATGAGATTTTAGTTATTTTTTAAAAAATCAGTTGTTTTTTTCTAAAAGAAAAACATGGTATTTAAAAAAAAAAATTGAATTATTAGGAAAAACACACTGTACAGTCAGTCATTCATCACAACCACTCTAGTAAATATTTCACTGGAATGACAGTTTTTTAAAAATAAAATAAAATTATATTTAATTATATTGAAAAGGAAATTTTTGATATACCTTGCCTTCATTTAAAACAAGATTAAGTGGCAATAACAAAAACTCAAACATTTTGTTCTTAGTGAGTTTGAGTTCTTTCTTTAAATTTCCAGTTTAATACTGCTTTGGTTTCGTAAAGAAATTAAAACTAACACTAAAAAAAATTATTAGAGGTGCTTTCATATGATATTTTACAAAATGTGGCAAGCTGTATAATTTTTAAATTTTTTTTAGTTACTTTCTCTTACAAATAAATTCAGTTATTAAGTAAATGCGGAAATAAATGGTTAATATTTGAATACCTTTTCAATATTTAAAAAAAAATAAAAAATTACATAATCCAGCAAGACACACTTAATTACATTAAATTTAAAGGTCAATTTCTTTTTTAAGAAATTCATCTATTTATATCTATCTATAATTCAACAAGGCAACTTTTAAATGATAATGACATGAAATTTTCAGACTATTTCAGAATAAAAGTATTTCATAACAATATTAAAACGCTTTACATATTTTAATGGAATCCAGAAATAAAATAGTGAGACCAAATAAGTCATACAACTTTAAAAGAATTTGACTGAAATGAGTGGTCACATAATTCAAAAATTGAATTTTAAAAAAAAAAACTCAGCATGTTATAAATTAAAATATAGACAATTTAGGACTTTTCAAGTTTTAGATTTAAAAACTGGCTTAAACATCACAGTTGGGTTTTTCAATGGAATGATAATTTCTTTGTTATGGAAATTTTAAAAATAAATATTTACACCAAGTACAAAGAAAGCAGCAGTGTAGTGAACTTAATGGCCTAAATGTAACTAGGTTTTACCTTGAGATAAAATGCCCTGTAACCCTTGTTATCTTACAGTTTATCACAAAGATTATGATAATCAGCTATAAGCTCAACTAATAAAGTGTCACTCTTGATTATTTGAAATTATGAAAATTGAATGGAGACATTGTTAGCTGATTCTACATTAGATTACCCTAATATTCATTTATAATTTTAGGAAATTTGATGCCTAGTTGGATTTTCTAACATAGGAGATTTTACAATTTCATTGATGATTGTTAGATCATCAAATTAAATGGCCTGATTTTACATAAACTTCCCCATAAATTTATACAGTTTGATTAAATTTTTGTTCTTCTATTTTCTGCTTAAAAATGTACCCTTTTAATTCCTTTAGTAAAATTTTACTAACAGACAAAAACAAAGACCATCAAACAGATTAAAAAGAATGATTGAAACCTGTAATTTCAATTAAATGAGCTATATTAGTTAACAGAGCTTTTGTCAATTTACATCAAGAAAATACAACCTTACATTAGGATTTACTTTTAATCAGTAGCAGATCAGAGCTTTGCAGTTTCATTGTTGTTGTTACTATTTTTCACTTTGAATAAAGCAACATTTTGTTTATGGAAGGATCATGAAATATTTTTGAATAATTTTAAGTACATTCTCTTACTTCCGTCTCCCCATTCACAATAATTTCTATGACACTTAGATCTTATTACTTTTTTTGTAAGACTAAGATAACAGGCCAAATCACAGACATAAAATAAACTGGCCCTAATGCTTTGATTTCTTATATAGTATCATTACAATTTAAAAACCAAAAAATGAAGCCCACCCCCACTTTTTTTGCATCTAAGTTGTAGCTCTGAACATGGAAATGGATCAAATTTTATTTAAAAGGGAAACTGATTATATAATTTATCAAGTGGTAAAATAAATTTTTTAAAATTTTACTAGTAAAATAAAGAGTCTTGTCTCTAAACTGCTGTAACTTTCTTAAATCATCCCCCCAATAACTTGTGCTTACCATTGTCATGTAGAAAAATGTGTATATGCATTAAATGAAAAATCACAGCCTTTCTTCCAACTTGACAAATTGTGGTTTAGTGTCACGTCACAAAAACTGATCGATGGCCGTCCTATGACTTCCTGCCAACATTGTGTGCAGAGTGAGGCCGCAGTTGAGAGGCCCCTGTACCAATGAGAGCTCCATATCCCATTCTCCGAGGAGAGCTGATGATTGAATTATTATTCGGTGTCCCAGAAACAATGGGTGTGCTAGGATTGGGAAGTGAGGGAGTGGCTGAAAAGTAACTCCATATAGGAGCACTGATGGGTGTGCCACCAGGGGTTCCTCTTGGTGACAAGGATCGGTAACTGTCCCCATTTAGAGAGCGAGATCCAGAATAATCCAAGCTGAAAGAAATAATCATTGATTTAGATAATACCTAAACAATATTTTTATTGCAGGCTTGTAACTTTTCAGAGCGTACTTACTTATTTAAGAAATCCAATACACAATTTCTGGTATTTCATAGAATTATTTTTGATTTCACACTTAGTTTTTTCCCCATTTTATTACATCTTTCGCTGCGGCGCCACGCCCAGTACATTCATCTGCCGTTATAAAAAGCACGAAGCAACACGCTCAGGGTTGTTTCAATATCATGTTTGTTTTTTGCTATTTCCCGTTTAAGCTTTTTAAGAGCTATTTTTAATAAGACTTTAACATAGAAGAGTGGAAGGGCCTATTCATTGTTTATACGCTAAAACAAGGTTTATTTGTTGTCATTTATTTTAATGATTTACTTCCCTGTTTTTTTTCTATAATACTGTTGCTATGGCTACCCTAGGCCGTAGTATGTGAGTAAGTTTCCTAGACGATTAACAGCTCAAAAAGCTTTGGAATTGTTTTATACTATTTCTTTTGATAGTGAAAATGATTTATATTTAGATCCATTGCATGATTCTGAAAGTAGTAGTTTTAGAGGATCTGAGATATAAAAGTGAAGATGAGGTATGCGTACAACATAGGGTTCGGGGATAAATTGTTTTGCATATAATGTTGTCACATTTTATTGCTCTTTTCTTCTTTTCTGTTTCTTTATCTTACTTCAATTATGTTTCATTTGCTACCAAGTTTAGTCTTATAAACCAAACCATAATATTTAAAATAATTTTTAATAAACACAACATCTCACTCTTTTTTGCTCTTTGAAAAAAATGTAAATTTTTTCGATAAAAAAATTTCCGCAGTAAAAGAGTTAAAGAGATTGAAGGCTTCCAAAATGTGGGGAAAAGAATTGTGCTGACATAAAAAAAAATTGTCCAAATAAACATTTTTTCCAATTTTCACATTATGTGTTACCAATGACTTATGTTATTTACAACATTAAATTATTAATTTAATTGCAGTTATTTTATACTACCAAAATTATTTCTCTCAGTATCTGTCTAAGTAAGTGTTTGTGTGTGTGTGTGTGTGCCTGGGTTTGTTTTGTCATGTAGATAAGATTATCTCCTATAATTTCTTACTGCGGATTTGAGCTGGGTTGAGAAGACAGATCGTCTTCACTGTCATACCGTCTAGGGTTGTCAAAGAAAAATACCCTTGATCCATGACTTTGTGTGGAAAAATCTGTTAACACCTGGAAAAAATTATGTTAATTACAAAAACTAAGTAATAATATGCTGATAAAATTATCTCAATCAATAGAAAAAAATATTAGTTTTACAAATTTCTGTCATTACGATAGGAATTCATCCCCTACCTGTGGCGCTACAGCCCATGTAGGGGATTTAATAAATACTTATTTAAAAAAAATATCAAATTTTTGTTAATTAAAAAACAACTACAGGGAATTACCAAAAAGCAAAATTAACTTTATATAATATATGAGCTATGATTTAATTCCAGAAGGACATTCATTTACCCACCTGACCAGAGCTGAAACGTTTGACTCTGAAGAAAATAACAACCAAGGAAATAGGAAGAACTTCCCAAACAAAAAGAACCAGACCAAAAGATACATAAGCAAGACTCTCGGACAAACGTGGTACAGAATCAGCCTGTTGATGAGACAGAAAATAGTTTGTTTTTTAGAAGCAGTCAATTTATATAAAATTAGCACTTTATTTAAGTTTTAATTTTTGGTAATAGTAGAGTATTGATTAATGTGAAATATCTAAAATATTTAAATTAAGTTTAAAAAAAATAAAAATGAAGGCAATGATGATGATTAAAATATCACACATATTACTTAAGACTGCAGGAAAGTCAAACAAAAAATCCTTTCATTACCATTTTGTAGCTAAAGTTCATAAAGAACACATACATACAACAATATACCTGTTTTATGTGTTCTTTAAAAAAAATAATTTGCTAAAATATTTACTTCATCTTCAGTAAAGCTTTCCATAATGTGTATCAATTTACAAATTATTTGAAACTTTCTTAAATTTTTACAGAGGACTAGACTTCTGACTATATTATGAGATCTCATCTCATGCAAAAGCAAATTATAACATCTGATTCAAATAGATTTTACTATTTGGGTTAAAATCAAACATTGAATATGGTTTTTAAAATTCAAATGTTTTATTTTGATCAATATAAACAAAATAAATGTTTTAAAATACCTGGTCCGTGACATTGATCCAATCATAACCAAAGTTTGGAGTTGACTTCATTGCAGGACAGATAGAAATGAGGTTATACACAGTACGTGACAGAAATAAAAGGGTTATCAAAATTGTGACCACCACTGCTCTTCTGACAGTGGTTCCCTGAGGAGAAAATCATGCACGGGAATCAAATAATGGCCACTTATGATGATTTATTTAAAACTGTCTTTAAACCACATTTATTATTCATGAATGAATTTCTTAGCCATTTTTCTAAAAGTGTGTGTGTGTGAAGTTGGGGGCGGGTGTGCTGTGTGTTTGTTTTCTATTAGGCTTATTCATCAAATATATGCATCATATAAAATTAGCACATTTTGTGAAATGTTTTTAAAAGCATCTACAATAACTTTCCAGGTAGATGATCAATTTGAAAAGCTTTCTTGATTGAAGTATCATTTTATGTATTCCCATTTTACTCAAATATCCCTTTTTAAAGGTAGCATATAATATAATAAATACATGGAGAAAAACAGAACATTTTAAAGAGGTATTATTTTTCACAATTTAATTATGTCTTTTGAAAATCAAATTTGTAACATAGACATCCTAAATGCAAACCCAATTTTAGAACAATTTTTTAAAATTAAAAAGCATTTTTCTTGGTAAAAAAAAACCACACGAGCAATAATTTAATATCTTTCTTTACCTTAGCTTCTAAAACCCTTTGTGATGTGGCCATTTTAGTCATTTTGAAGATGCAAACTGAGAGCAATATTCCATATATTAAAAACATGGTTTCTGTCAATGTGACACGTATGTAGAATAAAAACAGAGGAACTGATGCATACTCCATTTCATGTTGTTTGGTAACAATAGCACAAGCTAGATTCATGGCTGTGAACAGCAGCACAGAGAGACAAAGAAAGATACGAAGTGGGCGTCTGCAGAGAAAAAAAACAACAAACACAAATGATCTTGTAATGAGGTAAACTTAGTAAAGTTTTTCACATTTGATCAAAATATTTGAATTTTAACAAATCAAACACAAATAACACAGATCAAATAAGACTGGCGGCATGGTCATTAGCTTAAACATCAAACACCTTATGTAATCTGACGATGGGAGTGTCACTAGAAATAAATTAAAACTCACTAGAGTGCTAAAGATTTTCAGGCCAAATTTGTCAAGTTCCAAATTTTTATGAAGCAAATTCTGCATAAATTGTGTAAGATTCAAATTAGATTAATACAAATTTAAATATGCTCATTGAAAGTGTGCTTAAACAGATCCTTCATAGACATGAAAAGTGTGAATACAACTTGATAGTGTCACATAATTGTTGAGACTTCAAATTTAGATACTTACTGGTACTGCCCTGGTTCATATTTAGCTTTTGCCTTGAACACAACCTGAAAAAAAAAAATCGTCATTGTTATTCTTTATGTGCCAGGAGTTATGCCTCAATTTGAAAAAATAAGTTGAGAGCTTGTTTTATTCTTTATGTGCCAGGAATTATGCCTCAAATTGAAAAAATAAGTTTAGAGCTTGTTTTAATCTAATGTGTATAAAAAATTGAAGAAAAAAAAAGACTTGTGGAAAGTGGCAGATTTATGAGAAGACAGTACAAGATAACATTGCCAAACCACAAAATTTAAAATCACAAATATTTAAAGCAATTAAAAATAAAGATTACTAAAGGGAGAAAAATTGAGAACCTTTATCAGTTAGGCTTTAACACAATAGGCTCTACTCTACAAGAGGGTCATATAAAACTTCAGAAATGTTTTAGCTGTTAAATTAATGTCAGGTACTTCATTTAAGGATTTACTATACTGATTGCAAGGCAATTATTTTATTACTATAAGGTCCCATGCACAAATTATATAATGCCAAGGGGGTAGGGGTTAAAACTTTGTTATATTGTATTATATGGGGTGGGGTAGTAGAAAGTAGGGGTCCAATACTGGCCCCTTTTACAAAGTTCTTTATTTTTTATATTGAAGTTTTATGAATATCAGAATCCTCGATATTTTCAATATTTAGAGAATTTTTTGCAGAGATGAAAGTGGACGATTTATCAATGAAATAAAAACATTCAGAACAAATCACATTTTGATTTTTAATAGCTTTTAACAATAACACAAATGTCTAACTCCAGACATTAATCAAACATACAAAAATAATATTCTTAACTTTTTCATTTAGATAGTTTTATTAATCAAATATTAAAATAATTTGTGTTCTTTGAATCTTTGGTCAAACTTAAGCAATGATATCATAAAAATTTCAACATGTCTATTGTTTGATTGCTTGATTTTGACCGCAAATGGTTACAAAAGTAATTTGATGATGAGAACACAAGCTCAGACTCCACACTGTTCGGAGGAATAGACCCTAGAACATCATACGCAATTTCTAGATATTTTCCTCTTGAACCCCCATTCTTAAATTAAACCATCTCTAGTTTTACCAATGCATCAATGTCTTCATTAGTTGATCTGGAAGTTTTATTCTTAGCTTCAAGTTTCTTTTGTATTTCAATTTCTAATTGTTTCTAAAGCATCAGTGTGTCTTCAGGTTCTTCATGCTCAGATCCAAGATGTTCAATCTTATTGCCTGTAGACATTTCTAACGAGGAATCCGCTATTTGACCAAGCTTTTGAATGTCCACAATATGTTTGCACATCTGTCGCAATCTGACCTTAGAAATACGTCCAAGTAGTCATTTGACTAATCAAAGTGCATCTTAGGGTTATGCCAGTATTTCAATGTTAAAGCTACCAACAATCTGGGCTCTTTAATCCGACGCTTCAGAGAGGCAACAAGTTAATGTGCAACTATTCCATGACGCATGGTATCTAATTTATTAAACATAAAATCAAAGCTGTTCTTCTACCTGTTGCTTTGAGTATTTTAAATATTTTGCTAAGATGAAACAGTTTTTCAAATTCGTCTTGAGATCAATTTTTTAATCAATAAGTGATATATTAATTTGATTTTTTTAGTCTTAATATCCTTCCTAACATGTCTGCTTAAAAGTTCCACCTTGTGTTGCAATCTAAAATCAAATTAAGCTCACGACCTATTTCTTAAAATATATCTGAAGAATTGTATTTTCTGAAAGTTTTGGCAATTTTTCTAACGTTCCCAATTTAAATCTTTGAAAACAAATTCATTATTTTAAATGAACTCAACTGTAACATGAAAACTGCAGTTGTCATTATCTTGTGACATGTAGTGCGAGGGGCTCGCACTTCGCAAATCAAATTAATTATTGGTAGTCTTGCTTTAACTACCACATGGAAACTAATAAAAGTGATACATAGTTTTTGAAAATGAAATACCGTAAATTAAAAAATCCTGGTTATCATAAATCCAATCACTGTATTTTTAAGCATACGTTATAGTCCGGTATCCCTGTATTTTCGAGAGTCGGTATTCCGGTTTGCGACCCCTAGTGGAACGCAATGTTAAATAACAATTTTTTTATTTGCTTGTTTTTATAAATTAATATTTTTGCAAAATTTCTGCTTTTCAAATTGACAAAATTAGCATAGATTTTTAAAAATAAAAATGTATTTTTTGGTGGTTAGCACATTTAAAAAAAAAAAAAGTTTCTGGCCTTTTGCTTGAAATTTTCTTGAAAGTACTGGGGTAACCAAAAAGTAAACAATTTATCTAAACATTTACCTAAGTGTAACTGTAAAATAAATTTCCCTTGTTTTTACACACTTTAGCTTGTGATTATGCTTTATTGTCTGGGTCAAATCTTGCATCTCAATTTTTCAATTTTGAGCCATTTATTGATCTCCAGTTGAGCTGAAACTTTGCACACTTACAACACCCCCCCCCCCCCCTTTCCATGCCAAATACTACTCTTCTTGATAAGTACATCCATGGACCCTTGAGTGACGCTTTTTTTTTTTGGTTGTATGGCTTTTACAGGTCTGTTTTGGGGGACATTAATTTTATACATATTATTACATTTTGGAAACAATTGTTTTATAAATTGATTTTTTTATATTGCTTTATTTTGGATCAGTTTAAACAATTAAAACCTGAAATTTCTATAGGACATACAGATCATTTGAAGATGGATATTTTGGCAGAATAAAATGCTTTGCAAGATTAAGCTGTGTATTAAATGGTCCCTCTCCATGACATAGGGAAGTTTTTCAAAAAATCTTTCAAGAAGTTGAAACAAACAAATGTCAAGTTGAATAAAAGTTTTAAAAAAAAATAATATGATTCCCATCATTCTCAACAAAAATAATACTAATAGGCTACTGTATAAAAAATATAAGTTAAAAAAGAACACACCTAAATGCAATTACAGTTGATTCATGTATGTAAATGAAAATTTCTATAGAACTAAAGAATATAGTTTTTTTTTTACATATCTCATTTAGACATGCTTAAGAGCATCTGAATTTTTTATATTTTCTTCAATGCATGAAAATTTAATTAATAGGATAAATAACACAAGAAGAAAATAGACCTACTTATCACATGCCCTATCTTTAAGGCCTAGATTAGTATGTAAAAGTGAGCGTGATTACTCCCCCTTATGCAAGACAAACAATGCAACCCTCTTAGCCCTCCACCATATCTCAATGAAAGCTATTGCAACTGTGCACACATTCTTTCTGGTCATATGACTCACTATCATACATCTGTTGTTAAGAGAAGATTAACCTATATTTAGAAACTTCAATATATTTTATATCCTAGAAAAATATAAAATATTCTTTACACTTCAAACAGGTTCTCTATACCCCCACCTCACAATACATAATGAGATAACAAGATAAAGAAATTAAATAAAAAAAGTTTAATTGATATATTTATGATAAAGAGGATATAGTGAATTTTAAAAGTGTATTGCTTCTGAAGATTATGTCACGTATCTGTCATGACAATAGTTTCTTTATCACAATTGGGCAAGGCCCACTTCATTACTCCTATTGTTAACACTATGTCAGAAGGGCCAATAGAAATTTCTCACTCCATTTCATGAAATAGTAACTCAAACTTAATAATTACTGCTCAAATTATTTCCACTTAAAATATAACACTTGAAAAAATTATTTTGTTAAAATAAAGATTTATTTTCATGATTTGAAATTATTTTATATATTCAGTTTATATTATAAGAAGTGATGATTAAAAATTATTTTTAAAAAATAATAAAAATAAAATTTAACAAGTAGGCTACAACACCAATTAAAATTAAAATTTCTTTTTTTACTCAAAAACTCTAAATAAAAAAGAATATATGTATGTTAGTGTTTAGCATGAAAACAACAAATATAATTAATAATGATTAATTTAAAATTTTAAATCTGGTATTCCCACCTTAAAAAATTACTTTTTATAATTTAGGCTATACAACATAGGTAACAGGGGAAAAAAGTATTTTTTGAATCGCATGTTACATATTTTGGGACTTAAAATATTGTTATAATATTGTGGGATTTAAAAAAAGCATTATGCATGCATTTCTTTATTTAACACAAAGGCAGTTAATAAAAACAGCACAATAAAAGAAATAAACAAAATATTCTGGACTATGTTCTTTATGAAAATAACTTAATAAGCTGATTAAAAACACCCAAATAGGTTAAAAAAGAGAAATATTTCAACTAGGATTATCACAAATTCATTAAAGTGGCATAGTAAATTTCAATAAGAAAAAGAAAAAAAGTAAAAAAGCATGTATTCTGCTATCATATGTCATCTGTATTTGTAAAACCCTATTTGACAGATTTTATCCAATTAAAGATTAGCTTATGCTAATTAATTAATTTTATTATTATGAACACATACAACTACAATGTTATCAGGCACAGATTAACCATTAGGTAAATACCCGCAAAATACAAAGAAAACAATCTAGAATTTAAAAAAATACTATATGAATAGCAATTTTATAGTAATAAAAAAATTAGCAAATATTTTAGATACTAAATGATGTGCCACATAATTTTATCATCACCTGAAAGTAAAATGTATTTTCAAGGCAGTGAAAAGCTGATTAGTGCTCACCGTCACTGCTCACCCAGTGCAGTGGCATAGGAAGGGAGTGCGGAAGAGCAGTCCACTCTGGGTAGAAATTTATTCTTTATACGCAGGGGTGGCATTTTAGGCCAGCAGAATTTTTTCGTAAAAGGGGGCGACAAAAATCTTGGACTGCTCTAGGCACACTAACCTTAGCTATACTACTGACCCAGAGGAAATTAATTTTCACTAGCATCTCATCTGGTTCACAAGTGCATAAAACTAAATTCAGGTATGCCAAAAATGCACCCCTGTATTTTGAATTTATAAAAAAAATTCAGAAGGGTTCGATGAGACCTCTACCCACTTTCACTTGTCTGCCTTCAGCACCCTCGATTTAGCATTTCCATTCTCCATCAACACTCTGTGGCTTGGTTGTCCCCCCCCCCCTCCTTTTTTCCAAAAGTCCTGTCTATGCTACTGAATTCTAAGTCATTGTGAGACCTATATATATAAATATGTATCTAATATAAGGTTTCATTCAATGTTTCATCGCTAACTCAGGAAAAGTAAAAGTAATTCGGCCTCAGATCTTTAATTATTTTGTACTAAAATATGAGGAGAAAAAATTTGTATACACTTGAAAGATAGCTTCTAATAACATAGGTATTTGTTTCCAGGTCATTAATGTGAAATAGTAGTTAGCAATTTGTGGCTATATTTATGAAAAGTTTTTCATTTTTATTTTGTCTCAGTCAGAGTAAAGTGAAGAGCTCTTTTTTCATATGAATATAGTAGCCTACATACCAAATTATTAATATAATAAGGATTAATAGCCTACATACCTGAGCAAAAAAATGTAGCAGCAGACACAGCATTGAGAACTGTAAACAAACTGGGAAACTGTAGAGCAGCCAGTAAAATGGAATCTTTAAGTTATTGGCTTCCTCACAGTCATAGAAGTAAAATGAAAACAAGGATGTTCTCAATCCAGCCCAAACTAAGCCCATAAAAAGAAACAGAGTTTGATGACTCAAACGTTTGTGTCTGTAGTACCATATCATCCAAAGTTGAACATATACCAAAATAAAAATTAAAGAAAACATCACTATGTACACAATAGTTAGGCTTAACTGAACTGTTGAAGGTAATGCTGGCTGCAAAGTTGGCAATGATCCCCATGATGTTATATCAGTTACAGTTGCAGGGGTTGCATCAAAGGCGACAGTGATTTGTTCAGGTTTGGCAAAATGTTCTTTAGTCAACCCCATGGTTTTCATTGCAGAAATTGAATCATTGGTAGATGAAATGAATGTTAATGATGAATTTTGAGTTACATTTTCAGTTGATATATGCCTCCCAAATTCAGTAGTGGAAATGTTACTCCAGTCTTCTTTAAATCTGGAACCATGTGGAATTAAACTAAGAACAGGCATGTCTAATTTTCATTATTTCTTTACATTTACATGGGATCATCAGTGCAGATGTAGTCAACAAGATTTAGTTTTACATTTACTCATTTACAGTGTAATAATAATACTAATGCACTGCTGTTTTCTTATCATTCTTCATTAAAATTAAGTATTAATTCAATCACTGAACTGCAGAAAATTGCAAACGAAAGTGAATCTAGTAGTTCGGTTGTAGTGGGTTAGAGGAAGTAGACTAATTTTTTTAGACTGCTCTAACTTTAAGTTTAAGTGACACTCGACTCTGGTGCTACTCTTCTTTATTTTCTTTGGTCTTTACACTTTACTTTAACCTTTATTTATCTTAGTAGTAACTTTCAACATGCATGCAGAATGGATTGTCATATTTTTATGATTAGGCTACTTCTCAGAGAAGACACACATTCTCCTAAATTAACACAATCGATAAACAAATCGCATACCAAAATTGCCACCAGTACTAACACAGTAGTGACAGTACACACCACTCAACACTGACCCCAGCAAGTCAGCTGATCCTAATCTCACTGATCGTACTTGTTTGTAGATAGTTTAGTAGATATTAAATTTAAATAGGCCTACTTCCCAGGTGAAGATAGAATTTTAAGTTCAAATGCCTCAGAATTAAATGAGCCAAATATGTATTTCACATTAAAAAATGCAATTTTGTTGTAAATTATTAATTTAATCAAATAGACTTGATTTGTTTACAAAGCCAGGCCTGCTGCAACAATGTGTCAAGTCAGGCCGTATTGTTTGCTCAGCTGGAGGTGGTGGCAGTAACACGGAAATAGATCCCACTTTGAACTTTCATGCCCTCTAACCTTCAACCCTTCAGCCCTTTTATTATTTTTTTTTTGTAGGGCTCCAATACGATTATTATTAACATTGTTTTGAAGGATAAAATTGAAAAATAAAAAGAACACTATTTCAAACAATTGAATTGATAAATTATACCTTACGAATTTTAATGGCTTTGTTTTAATATTCAATATTGCTCATCATATTTTTTAGCGCGGCATGCTAATATGGCAGCGCCCTTGAATTTGTAAACATGGAATCTTGGTGACGAAAATTGTTTACAAGATTAGAATATTTACAGTAAAATTAACAAAAATTATCAAGAGCTGAGAATGTTGAATTGCTTGTTTAATAAAACACTTTTAACCAAACGAATTAGATTGTTGCATAATTTCAGACTCAAAAGCAGCAAGTCAAAAAATGAAAAATCGAGCAGCAAAAGTAAGCGCTATTCAAATACTTTAAATCTACCAGAGACATTGTTTCCATTGTCAATGAAAAATGGAGCAGCAGCATTACGTGAACGCGACATTCAACAGGTGATTAGTTTAAATTTATATATATGACGGTAATCCCTTATTTTAGTGCGTTTTATTATTTATTACCATATATGACAATATATTTATAATTATAATAATATATACAATTGTAAATACTTTGCATATCATCGTGGGGAGTACCTTCTGACCTCCCCCCCTTTTTTTTTTCTGCAAAAAAACAGCAAAGTAGGATTTATATCATATAGTATCATACAGGCCTATATTATATTTTGTAAAGCCCTAAAGCTTAACCCTTACATTACCTACCTACTTTTTTGCTATTTATAGCCTGGGTACTGGCTATTATTTTTCTAAGTATTCCCTGTCGCCCACACATTGACATTATCTTTTGAAATGAGGAAAAATTTGATAGGTTTGCAAATTATTTTGTAACTTTTTTGTTTTAAACAATTATTTCCTCGTTTTTGTGTTTAAACACTTAACAGTACCATAGTATACACTCTTAATTGTAGGCTAAGCAAAAATAATTAAAAATTTGATTTTTTTCTTAGAAAATGCTTATTTAAAAAAATCTATCAATATCCATGTCCTGTGTGTGTGTCTGTGTACAAATATTTAAAATTTGCATTAGTGGAAAGTACATTTTCTGTCATATGAGCTACCAAAATGTTTTTAAAGATCATTTTTAAGTGTTTAGGTTTTTAAAATTAAAATTAAATTATGTTTTTATGCCTCTTTTAAAATTTGGAAAAACCAGACTAATGCATTCAGAGAATTACACCGTTACGTAGTTCTTGCAAATAATTACACAAACGTACTTGTGATAATGGTTTACCACCAACTGAAATTAGTGAAATGCTCTCAAGCTTTCTACTACCCTCTGTCCATCCAGCAATATGTAAATACTGGTCACTGAAGCATAGCTCTCAAATTCTATATTTAGACTTTACCAAAAATATATAGCATACCTATCCCAAAGGTCACTTTGATCTTACTAATAGGGTTTAAACTTCATTATGACCAAAAATGATGGTCTTGTAAGAACTAAACAAATATTCCTGTCATTTTTGAATGTGTGCAATTATTTTTTATTAATTCAGTGAAAACCTGTCCAAAACTGTATGGCCATACATATCTTAAACACTTACAAACATGTAGAAAGTATAGGTACAAAATTTTAGCTGGTAAGTATGCATAAGCATAAATTTGAAGTAGGAGGATGAAAGTGAAAGATGACTACATATGCACTCAGTTCCCTTTAGGGATTCCTAAGAAAAGTGATGTCATTGTCAATTTTGCCTTCACATGCAAGGGGGAAGACAGATGGGATTTTTGTAAATCCCTCCCTTGACTTAGGGACATTCATTAAATCTTTACTCACTTTTACAAAAAAATAGTTTTGACAGACAATAATTTTATCTTTCAGACTAGTTCTTTTCAGACTTTGTATCACTGGCAAAGGAAACAAAGCTGGGATAAGGAATTTGTCCTACATGATGGACCACCTTACGCTAATGGAAAACCTCATGTGGGGCATACAGTTAATAAGGTATTTTTAAAAATAATCTTTACAACAAAAAAAACTTATACAAAAAAAACTTATTATGTCTTTAAGCATAAGAGCCTAATTCATATATATTAAAGAATCCAGTTAGGAAAGACATTGTGAGACACTAGATTTAGATAAAGTAAAGATGTATTAGTTACTTTAAAAAGACATTTGTAACAATTAATTAAAAAAATTAACTTTTATATTTTTTAATTGCAATCAGGTGTTAAAAGACATAACTAACCGATATAAAGTATTAAAGAAACATAAAGTTCACTACCGACCAGGCTGGGACTGTCATGGAATGCCCATTGAAGTTAAAGCTATTACAGACAAAAAGGGAAATCATCTTCAATTAACACCTTTAGAAATAAGAGCCAAAGGTATGAATGTATAGTATAAATAAAAAATAAACTCATTTTTAGTTTTATCCTCCATGTAAGTTAATAGAAGATTTTACCAATCCATTTTTAACTGTACTGTTTAAAAAATATTTGAGTAAACATATCATATAAATAATATGTTGTTTCTAAACAACACTCAACAAAAGAATTTATTAACTTTTTCAACTCATTTCTCAACAATTTTTTTTTTAAATCTCTAAACTTATGGGGATTAGTTTTAATTATGAGCACCACTAACACATGAAATGACACTGTGGCATTATGTGATTTTGTATATATTAAAAATTTGTGGTCAAGAAATTTTCTTAAATGAAAATAATTTTGAATGCACAATTAAACAAAAATTTATTTTCAAAAATAATATTTCCAACAAAAATAGGATTTTATTTAAACAAATTTCAGCCCAAAAATTTGCAGAGAAAGCTTTGCTTGAGCAAAAAGCAGCCTTTCAGCAATGGGGAGTCATGGGGGACTGGAACAATGTTTACAAAACATCAGCACCAGAATATGAGGCTAAACAGTTGGAGGTTTTCTATAAGATTTATAATAAGGTAATTTTACATAACACAATTTCTGACCATGCTCTACTCTAAAGAATGCTCTCACAATTGACAAAGAATTTGAGATGTTATTAAAAGAAAAAAATATAAACCTATTTAAAATGGTTTACTCTGCTTAATTTTCTGAGGCTAATAAATTTGATTTTGTTCCAGGGTTATATTTACAGAGATTATATGCCAGTCTACTGGTCTCCATCATCTCAGTGAGTCAACATTTTTTTCCCCCACATAGTACATTAGGTATGAATAAAATCAGACTCATAATTATTTTGTATTATGCTGAAGCCTGGATTAAATCATTATAAACCAAAATGCTACCATACCCTTTTCATCAACATTCCATATTTGACAAATCTGTGTCATAGTTTTCATACATTTTGTCTTGATACTTGTCAGGTCAGCACTTGCAGAAGCAGAGCTGGAGTACAACTTAGATCATGTCAGCAAATCAGTGTATGTCAAGTTCCCTGCCATGATGCCACAATTCTCTAATACTTTAGGTCAGTCAAGTCTAACTCTTAGTGATGCAAAATAGATTACATGCATGAATGAAATTTGACGGTTAGATCTAGGTTCTAAACACACACAAAAAAAAAAAAAATTCTAAAATTCATCAAGATTTTTTGTTTAGTAAATTTTGTTACGAGCTAGAGACAACTATTATTTTTATTTCAATATTGATATCTTCAAATGACTTCATTTTATTGTTCCATATATGCCAAAAAGAGTCATATTGAGTTTTTCTTTACTTTGTTTCAGGAACCAATGCTCAGGTTTATGCAGTGGTGTGGACAACAACACCATGGACTCTTCCATTCAACCAAGCAATCTGTTACAGCTCTAAAATAAAGTACCTCAACATTTTGTTTCTTTTAATTAAGGAAAATTAAGCTACCCTTTTTAAAATTAAATTAAATATGTTTTAGAATTTGTTCTAACACCACTGAACTGGCCCTTTTGTGAATGATTTATAAATACCAATTTAAACTCACATGGCTTATTATTAATTTATCCAGGTTACTGTCAGTCAATAACTATCTATTTTTTGTATATTCTGTTCTA
Source organism: Lymnaea stagnalis (assembly GCA_964033795.1). NCBI lineage: Eukaryota > Metazoa > Mollusca > Gastropoda > Lymnaeidae > Lymnaea > Lymnaea stagnalis. The sequence goes on along the minus strand of CAXITT010000474.1, from coordinate 533,162 downwards.
ACCGTAAAGCTATCCATAATTGATTTATGATACCGTAATGTTGTCAGTGTTCCCTCTCATACCAGGTCAATCATTATGCAGGGTTTACTTAGTGTTACATGCTTGGTGTATTAGTTATGCAACGATGAATTTTCTGGGATAAAACTCCAGGTCTTCCAAGATGAATTCTAGATATTTCCACTAAGTTATTCATTGAGACCGCTCATTAGAATTTTAAAACTTTATTTCTAAATTATATTCAAAATAAAAAGAATAAGCACTGACATTAAGTTCTGAAGAAAAAAAAGGGAGGTGGGGGGTATTTTATTAAAAATACATTTTATTTTATCTATCTAAGCCAGGGGTCTCAAACTCGCGGGCCATTTGCAGCCCGCGAGATGATATTTTGCGGCCTGCACGCTTTCCATCTTCTCCCATCTATTATGTGACCCTTCATGACAGTTTAAGTTGAATCTTACAGACTAGTCTAATTCTAATTTTATTTTGTTTGTGTAGATTTGGACATTGATTATAATGGTAAAACTGTTTTAAAATCGGACTCAAAGTTTTTATTTTATAGTATTTTATGAGATAAACATGGCCAAAGTGCGGTTTTGAGAAAAGTTTAAATATTCAGTTAGTGGTTGATGCACAACCATAATTGTATAGATAGCAATCTGACACAGTATAAAGGATCCCTATTAAAATTGCCGCTAGTGTTTACGAGTGAGGGAAATTCCGACCCTGTCAGCTTATCACGTTCAAAATAGGGTTTGTCAAAAAGGCCTTTTCTAAGATGAAAAATCAAAATGCACTCTACCTATAATAGCATCTTCCTTCACATCAATAATTCATAAAAATGGCCTGCCCCTGCCTACTGTTTGAACACGTTTTAGGATGGGGTGGTTGTTCCTGTACTAAGTGATCCCAAATAGGGTCAACAAAAAGTTATGAGACCAGGGGAAGCTTGTCAGAGTTGCCTATGACAATGTGAGGGCATTATGCACAAAAGTTATGTTATGGTTCGCAGAGAAACCTCTGTACACAAAGTACTCATGGACTCGGGCAGAACATTCAGTAGTTAGTTTACTGATGCCATTGCAAAGCTACAGGAAAAATTTGATCACATGTTTTCAGACCTCAAAACACACAGAGTCACTTTTCACATTTTAGCCGACCCTCTCTCCTTCAATGTGGAAAATTCCCCACCCCTGCGCTTCAAATGAAGGTGATTAATCTTCAGTGGAATTCTAAGTTCAGGGAGGTGAATTATATAAATAACAGACAAGCATGGACAATTTATGAAAGCATTGCCTTCAACCTTCCCTGAGATTTCCAGGTTTTTCAAGTGGATCATGTGCCTTTTTTTGGGAGTACCTATCTGTGTGAAAAGCTCTTTTCCACTATGAACTTTAACAAGTCAAAGCTCAGGGGCCAATCTTGCTAATGAGCATCTTTAAGCTATACTGAGGGTCTCAGTTGCTTCCTGACTCAAGCCAAAGTTGCTCAGCTGTGTAAGAAGAAGCGATGCCAGGACTCTGGCAAAAAGGAGTAGGAGGAAGAAAGTGAAGCCTAGCTCTTGAGAACCCTTAATGTTTTTATTTTTTATTAATAAAGATTGAGCAGATTGTAAATCTAACTTTATTGAATTTGTAATTGCTTTTTTGTGTGGAATACTTAATGCGGCCCAGTCTCACTCAGACTCTACCTCCTGTGGCCCCCGGAAGATTTGAGTTTGAGACCCCTGATCTAAGCTCTGTACCGTATGAATAAATTAGATATTCCACTGGAAATTGTATTCCAGGAACTTGATAACTCAAAGTATTCTGTGTTTTCTAGATATGGATTTTTGCGCAATGGAAAAAATGCAGAGATTTATTTGTGTGAGGAGGCTTTTATTGAGAAGCTCGGCCATCTGCTGTCCAATGATCTGGAACTTGTTTTATCTGTTGAAGGTAGTGATATGCTTCCTTATGTTCATTTTAATAGTTTTAATGTCTTGCTCAGTTGAACCAAAGGAAATTAACTTATTAAAAATAGTGAAAAAAAACAAACCATTATTAAATGTTTTATAATATAGGAACTGCAGTTACAAAAAAAAAAAAAATGTAAATAACAAATAAATACTAGAGATTTAATGTTCAAAAATGCAGATCCAGTGTATATGAACCTTGTGTTACAGGTGTGTCACTGCAAGGATCTTTCTACACACATCCTATCACTGGACAAAAGCTTCCATTCTTGCCATCTACCCATGTTTTGCCTGGAAAGGGCACTGGACTGGTCCACATTGCTCCAGCTCATGGGCACGATGATTTTGGTGTGGCCAGGGAACATAAACTTCCAAAAGTAAGACCAGAGAAAAGCTTGAGTTAACATAATAATTTTGCTGTAAGTAAGAAACAGTTATAAGATAGAGTAAAGAATGACTGATGTCCATGTGAAGCAAATTATTTCTTAAATTTTTTTAGTCTTTATCTTTAGTTGCTTTTAAAGAATGTTAGTTTGATTTTTTTTATGTTTCCCTTTTTAGGAATGTCATGTCGATGAGAAAGGAAGATATGTCTCAGGTGTAAAAGAATCTCTTACTGGAAAAACGATTGGTGTTGATGCAGATGAAGCAGGTAATAATAAATTCATAAGGCAAAAGAGACACATTAAAAGACCTCCTTTTTTTCTATATATAATAAGGAAGATTACACAAAATATACACACAATATAAAAGCCATTCTAACAAAATATTAAAAGTATTTGTCAATTTTAGTGAACAGTTTTTTTTCCTAATATTCCACGTTGCTGTGATTGGTCAGATGAGAATTACCCATTAACCCCTAACCTTTCCTCTCTGATATATTACATCTCCAGTGATAGCAGAATTGGGTGAACACTTGATGAAAACAGAAGATTATGTGCACAGCTATCCATATGATTGGCGGACTAAAAAACCAGTCATAATAAGAGCCAGCAAACAATGGTTTGTCGACCTGACTGCACTTAAACCACTTGCTCTGGTAAATTTCTATTTGTAAAAATGAAAAAAAAATGTTTTCTTTTAACTCTTGATACTACGACAGGGACACATTTTTTAAACTGAAATTAAATTAATTGATTCTAATAATGAACTTGATTGATGTTCTAAGTCATCTTTTCATGTCCTCATCCTCCTCATCCTCATGTCCCTTAGTCCTCGGACCGTTGGGGTGCCACAGATGACATGTGAACCATCCTTTTCCATTCCTCTGTCTTCAGCACTACGCACTGCATCGCCCAGTGTTAGTCCTGTCCACTCTTTGATGTTATCCTCCCATCTTTTTCTTTGTCTTCCTCCTCTTTTCCCTCCTCTTGTGATGCCCTGCAATATTTCCTTGGCCAGCCCTTGTTTCCTTGTTACGTGGCCGTACCATTGTAGTTTGCATTTTTTCACAGTTACCAGTAGGTCATCGTACTCCCCCATTGCCTGATGAACCCTTTCTTTCAATGTATCATTGGAGATGTGGTCCCTTTAGCAGATGCCGAAAATGCTTCTGAAGCATCTCATCTCCATCGCCTTTATTTTCCTTTCAAGATCGGCTGTTAATGTCCAGGACTCGCATGCATACAGGAAAATGGAGAGAACTAATGAGCGCATCAGCCTGATTTTGGTGCTGGGGGCTATATTTTTGTCATTCCATATTTTCTTGAGCTTCTTTAGTGCTGTTGTAGTCTGCGCAATCCTGGACATCAGTTGGGGCTTGGAGCCTTCTTCTGAGACTATTGCTCCTAGGTATTTGAAGCGGCCGACGGTCTCTAATCTTTCCTCCCCGACAATTTCAGTGGTGATGCCTGCGGTATTATTTGTCATCAGTTTTGTCTTTTTCGGCACTGATTAGCATACCGTAGGACGACTAGGTCTTATCGAGATGCTTTACCATGTTGGCTAGCTCTTTTTCGTTCCCAGCCAGTCAGTCTATGTCGTCCGCAAAGCGTAGTTTGTTAATTGTTCTGCCACCAATGCAGACTGTCCCTTCATGCGCTTCCAGAGCATCTGACATAATTCTCTCTAGGAAGATGTTGAATAGGGTGGGGGAGAGCAGGCAGCCTTGTCGTACTCCAACCGTGGTCTTGAACCATTCTCCGATGTTGTTGCTGAGGAAGACTGCACTGGTGACCTTATCATTAAGGTTGCATATCATGCTGGTTAGGTTTGTGTTGATGTTGTAGTGCCTCATGGTGGCCCATAAAGCAGCATGCCAAACCCTGTCAAATGCTTTCTTGAAAGACGTTGTATAGATTTTGTTGGTGTTGAGCATATTTCTCACATAGTATTCGGAGGTTTAGAATCTGCCCAGTAGTGCCCCATCCTTGTCTGAAGCCCGCCTGTTCTTCAGCAATGATTCTGTCGGCATATGATTTTAGTCGGTTCAATATGACCTTCAGCATGACCTTGCTTGGATGGCTTATTAGGCTGATTATGCGATAGTTTTGGCATAGATTTAGGTTACCTTTTTTGGGGAGGGTGATGATGAGCGATTGGGTCCATGGTTTGGGCCATTCTCCTGTTAGCCATATTTTGTTAAAAATATTGAATAGGGCACTTATCATTGCTTCTCCTCCTTGTTTCATCAACTCGGCAGGGATAATATCCACTCCTGCGGCCTTTCCTGTTTGGAGTGCCTGGACTCCTGCTTCTACTTCTGCGTGGAGAATAGGGTAGTTATCATTGTCTGTTGCTGGAGGGACATTAAGGATCTCTGGGTCTATCTTTATACTTTCATTATAAAGCTCTGAACAGTATTCAGTCCATCGTTTGATTGATATTCACATTTACCATTTTTATCCTGTATGGTAGTACTACTCCCTTGTTTTGCAGTGGTTAGTTCTTTTGCCATCTGGTAAGCTTTTTTGCTATTGTTTTTCTTCAAGCAGTTTTCAATATCGTAGCATTGCTCTTCAAGCCAGTTCTTCTTTGCCCTTTTCATACTTTTTTTGATGGCTTGATTAACTGTCCTATATTTAATGGCTCCCTCTGTAATTACCATTTTTGTTTTCTTTAACTGCCTCCGTTTATCACACAGATCAAGTATGTCAGCTGTCATCCATGGTTTTCGGGTTGATCGATGTTTACCGAGGATGTCGTGAGCTGTGTCCATCACAGCTGTGTTGAAGTTATCAATCAATGTGTCCATGTCTGAACAGTCGGCATCTATGATGTTAAGCGCTGCAAATTTTCCTCCTATTATTACTTGGAAGGCTTCTGCTACTTTAGGTTCCTTCAGCTTTTCAAGGTCAAATTTGATTCTGGTATTTCCTTTTTTGTTTACCCTCTTTAAGTGCAGTCTAAAGGTCATCATGACTAGGTCGTGGTCGCTCCCGATGTCAGCTCCAGGGAAGCTGCGAGGCTTGGCAATGTTTATACTAGACCGGAAGCATGTTTGCAACATGATGTAGTCAATCTGGTTGTGGTGTTTCCCATTGGGGCTGTACCATGTGGTTTTCCTGGACATTTTATGTTCACCCAATGTGTTAGCCAGAATGAGTTCGTTGAAGCTGGCGAATTCCAAAAGCCTCAGACCAGTGGCGTCTGCACATTCCTTTCTAGTTTTCATAGGCATTTTCTCCTACCTTGGCATTTCCATCACCTTGAACAACAAGAACGTCCTTCTTGGGTGTTTGGTTAGCACATCCTGTAGCTGATGGCAGAAGTCGTCCACTTCCTCATCAGTATAATCTGTAGTTGGAGCATACGCCTGCACGATGGTGATGTTGAACGGTGTTGCCCTTAGATGAAGAGTGATGAGCCGGCTCGAAACCGGTCGACAGCTCATACTTTTCTTAATGTTTTTGTGGACGAGGAAGCCAACTTTTCATGTCATCTACAAGAAATTCTTCTAATCTATTTTTTTTTTCCTCCTGTCAACTTTCTAATTTTTCCATTCATTTATATTTATATTTTAATAAATCTTGAATAAATTAATTTCTATTTGATGCAATTAAAGCAGTTATTCTAAGACAATTTTCTTAAAATTCAAGAAATGATTGACATCAAAGGGAAATAACTTAGAATAGCTCGTATGTAATGGTGCAATACTTTAATTAAGCCAAAAAAAACAAAGAAGAAAAAAGTACTCTGATTAAGCCTGCAGTCCAAAAGCTAGGGCTTGAGCTCAATTTTTTTTTCGTCCAAGGATCTAGCATACAAATATTCATCTCCAGAGTTTTTATTTTGTGCAGTAATGTTATCCCTGTAGTTTTATGATTAATGATGTATATACAATTAAGAGAGCTTTAGAATGGGTTAAAAATGTAATTTATTCCATCCGCACATTTGTCTTCATTCAGAACAGTTTGGCGGATGTGAAAATCATGCCTCATCAGTCTGAACGTGGGATGATCACTGAACTCAATACCCGACCCTACTGGTGCATTTCAAGACAGAGGACTTGGGGTGTCCCTATGCCTGTGTTTTACAACAATGCGACAGATGAGCCACTTGTGACCAGGTAAAAAACATCTCTCTTTCTCTCTCTCTATGTAATGTATATATATACACACACACACACACACATATATATATATATATATATATAGATAGATAGATAGATAGATAGATAGATAGATAGATAGATAGATAGATAGATAGATAGATAGATAGATAGATAGATGTATATATAGATATAGATATATAGGGATGTTAAAATCATTAAATATGTTTTCTTAATGTTAATTTTAGGATTTTTAAATTAAACTTTTCTTATTCATATTTTTATGAAGTTAAAAAATTTACCATGCATTAATGCTCCTAAAAATATCTCCTCAGTGAAACTGTTGAACATTTGAGAGAATTATTTCTGAAGCAAGGTTCTGACTGTTGGTGGAACTTATCAGTAGAGGAATTATTACCGAATACTCTCTTGGCTAAAGTAGGTTATTATGAAGACTGGTTAGCTATTATAAATCATTAGTACTAGATTAATTCATAAATGTTATTTAGTGTTAAATATAAAAATATTATTTTTTATCAACTCAAAATCGCCCAAAATATGAAATTTTATATTTCAATTTAAGTTTATTATAAGTAAAAAGTGGGGCAATGTTAGAGTTGAAAACAATGAAGGATAATTTTTAGGGCACAACAGAAAATAAAGTTACCAGTGAATATAAAAAAAGCCAAAGAAAGAAAAGTTACATATTTTTTAATGTTTAAAACAGTACATAATAATATTTAGACATTTTTTTTTTTTTTTCCATTTATTGTGCATCAGCAAGTGCTGCCTTGCAGTTTCGCCTTTATAATTTCTTCCAGATAAACAAAGGAGAAAGCAGCAACTATAAGAAAGGATCAGATATCCTGGACATCTGGTTTGACAGTGGTGTGTCATGGGCGTCTGTCTTACAAGGTAGATTCAACTTGATTTTAGTGCCTTTATTACAACAAAAAAAAAACTGATCAAGTTAGTGGGATCCAACATATAGTTGAAAATTGATAATGATTATCACAAGACCCTAAAATTGAGGAGTATATCTCAGTTCAATGATCTATTTTTTCAATGCTTGGAAATTAAGTAACATCATCAATTAGAAATAACAGAATCTCTTTAAGTTAGTTTTTTTTCTACTTGAATTAACTATAAAAATAGAACTTTTGACAAGGAAAGGAAATATTTATTTTTATGCTCCCCTCTATTCTTAAAATAAATTCTGAAACCATTAAGGCTCTTTATAATTTCATAAACTTATAATTGTGTGTTTAGTTTCACATGCAAAGTTAATAAGGTGTTGACAAAAAGCTACCGATTTTTCAGACTACAATGGCCAAGCTGATGTGTACATGGAAGGTATTGACCAATACAAAGGTTGGTTTCAAACTTCATTGTTGACAAGTGTGGCAGTCAATGGAAAAGCTCCTTACAAGTAAGTCTAATTCTTTGGCTTAACTTTTACTTAGGCTTTATAAATTTTGAATACTTGGAAATTGCTTATTTTAAAACAAAAATTACAAAAAGGTGCATCATTGTTATTTCATTTTCTTTGTAGATTGCTATTATATTTTTTGTTTGCTATAGCAAATTGTTAAAGGAAGTAATTAAATAGTTCAATCAAACCAGGCAAATAATTACACATGGGTTTGCAACAGATGAACAAGGAAAGAAAATGTCCAAGTCTGTTGGGAACGTTGTTGACCCAGAAGAGGTGATCAATGGAGGAAAAGTGAGTTTTATTTGTCATAGTAAGAGACTCGGTGGAAATGTTTCAGTTTCAGATGTTTCATTAACAAAGTAAAACTCAATACAATTTTTATAAAGAAACTGACATGTCTATTTTCTTTGTAATCTTGCAAAAAATTAATTTTTTGGATTTTGTTTGAATTTTTAATTATAAAAAAAATCTGAAACAATTTTCAAACTGTATAATTTATTCAGCTAAATTTGTTACTTTTTTAAAATAAATTTCTTAAACTATTGATTTCTGTGATTGAAATTTATTAAAGTTAATTTAATACTAATAATTACATTATAGGAAAGATAAAATAATGCATCCATTCATTTTTTCCTTTTAAGCACTTGATCAAGGCATATGTAATCATATAAGACAAATCTAGTCATATTCTAATTATTATTATTATTATTAAATATATATATATATATATATACATATATATATATATAGCTATATATATATATATATACGGTATCTATATATCTATACACACACACACATGCTATTAGTGTCTTTTATAAAAATCTAAATTACCATTATTAATCTAATTTTCTTATAGGACAAGAAAATTTCCCCATCCTATGGTGTTGATGTGTTACGATGGTGGGTGGCTCACAGTCACCAGCACCAGCATATAATGGTGGGACCATCTATGCTACAGAAGTTTCAAGAAGATGTTTTTAAGGCATGTACTCTTGAACTGCTACACTAAATGTGATAACCTCATTAACCACTTTCAAGGCATGATGTAAACAAGTTTTTTTTATCGTACTTGAGAGTCTATAAACAACCTTATAATTAGAAGTCTGTTATTTCTGATGAGTTATAAGCTTTGACCACAAATAAGGTGCAGCCTCTAGCAAGAGAAGTTTCCTTATGTAATAGTGTTTTGCCTTGTTACAAATATATCAGTTAATTAAGGAAAACTTAACCATGCCATAGCTAAATATAGTTATAAGCTCTTATTTCCCTTGAAAGCCATTTATAATTGCTTATTGGATCCATGGTCTTGTCCTTTTAGTAAAATAATACAAATTCTTTTTGCTAGAGTTCTAATATAATAAAACTGATATCAACAATTTTATGGACCAGTGGGTCCAATGAAGTTATAATTATAATATGCAATAATGAACAAAAATTTGTTTCTCCAGATAAGAAAATGCATGCGTCATCTTTTGGGCAACTTGCATGATTTCAACCCCAAGACAGATTTGGTGCCGTATTCTAAGCTTGGAGCTGTGGATAAATATTTTCTCTACACACTCTTCTCTGTAGTTAACCAGGTACATTTGTTACATTACATACTGATTGTATAGTGGCTTCTAAGTGATGAAATTAGGAATCTACTGTGATGTAAGAACGTGGTGTAAGAACAAGGCTCAATCTCATAGTCTTTGAGACTAAATGGGGTTAGTATGCCTAAAACAAGTGATGGCAATTGCATTGGAGGAATGCCTAGCCATGAATAAAACCTGTGCTGGAAACAGGCAAAACTTTGATGTTTCAGCTTATTGCTGTTTTTTTTTTTTTTTTTTTTAAACTCTTGGATTTATTTTTTATATTCTAGATGGAGGAGAGCTATGAAACATTCAGTTACCATAAAGTGATTCAGTTGCTAGAGAAGTTTTTTTTTTTTTTTTTTTTTTTTTTTTTTTTTTTTTTTTTTTTTTTTAAACTCTTGGATTTATTTTTTATATTCTAGATGGAGGAGAGCTATGAAACATTCAGTTACCATAAAGTGATTCAGTTGCTAGAGAAGTTTTTCTATTCTGATCTGTCCAGCTTTTATATCAGCAACACACATGACAGGTAAAGAGGAGATATTTATTTGATTGATTTATCACTGAGAAAATTTTTCGGTAATATAGTCCTTGATTTTTTTGGTAAACCTCCTGCTAAATATATAGGCCACATTTAACTGTCAATCAGATGTATTTTTATCTTTATAATATCGAGAAGACTTATATTATTTAATTATGTGCATATTTCATTGTTGTCATTGATCAAGCCCAGCATGTAAAAGTTTGACCATTGTTTCCAGGTGTTACTGTAGCGGAACAAATGATGTAGCCCGGAGATCAAGCCAAACTGTTCAGTACTTTGTGATCCAGGCTATTACCCCAGCATTTTCACCTATCATACCTCACTTGGCAGAAGAGATTTATAAGCATATGCCAGGATATCAACCAGACAATCCTGGTAGATTGTTTTTTTTTAGTATTTGGTAAAATTAAAATGATAAATCTTGGTAGTAAGTATTGATTATTTGTCAAATCAATTTCAAAACTGGTTAGCATAAAGTGCAGTTTCAACCAAAGGTCTCTGCAGATCAGTTTGAAATACTTTGCTTTAACACATGTAAAGAAAAAAAAGTACCATATTTTTGTGCATATAAGACGCACCTAATTATAAGATGCACCCGTACATAAGACGCGAGTTTTGACGATTTGTGTAAAAAATATTTTGCATCAGACGCACCCATATATAAGACACGGGTTTTTACAATTTGTGAAAACAAAAGTTACATAAGATGCACGCGGCCTAGCCATCTGCGGCACTGAGCAAATTTATATCCAGTGGTTTCCTTCCCTGTATCATAAATGAAATGAAAATTTGTCCAATGTTTCATCACCCGTTGGATGAAAATAATGCTACATTACCATTTTTAGTTTACAGGACCGCAATGATTTTTGTTTATTCTTATCTGCCGTGGGGGCGATAGCAGATGGGTTGAGTACATGGTATCTAGATTCTAGAAACAATAAACGCCATATGTAAAGTCTTCAGCGAGTGTTATTAGTACCATACATAGACCAATAAATTGACGATTTGTGTAAAAATTATTACACCCTGGTAGCGGGGCATGTAAAACTTTGTATAAGACGTGTCTTATATATGCGAAAATATGGTATATCGATTTTAGGAAGAGATTTACCAATGAAAGTCGAAAACAATTATGGAATTTAGCTAAAACAGTTTTAACTGTAACTTCTTTCACTGCCACTCATTTATGTTCTTTTTCCCCAGCTGTTGATAGTATTTTCAAATTGGGATGGAGTCATCCAGATCCAGAATGGAATGATCCTAGTGCCGTAAATAAATTGTTGCCAGTGTTTGATATCAGACGTGCCCTCATGGACAAAGTGGCCCCAGAGAGTCCAGTAGAATTTGATATACACATATACAGCAGTCCACGGCTTCATGATTTACTTAGAGTGAGTTAGTTTATCTTTCTTCTTAGTGCCCCCCCCCCCCAAAAAAAAACAACAAAAAACACACACACCATACAACTAAATGTTGTGTAACACCACTGGTGATTCAGGTTTTTCTTAAAATCTGAACTTAGTATTGAGATGGTCCTGGACAAATTTTGGGAATAGTGTATGATATGCAAAAATGGTTCTTATAATTTTGTGCATAATATTATCAAAACCATACACGGTAACCAAATTAAGAACCATTTCTATCGAAATTATCCTTTTTTTTTTTCTAAAAAAATTATAATATTAAAGTTGTTGAGAAAAATTCACTCTCCGTTTAAATCTCTTATACATATTTTTCCTCTGGTGTGGCTGCTTCCTTTTCACAAGCGGCCTTCCCCCTACTCAAATGTTTTATATTAATGGTACCTAGTTACAACAAAAAAAAAAAAAAGCTATCAAGCTGCAACCGTCACTTACATATTTTTCCTTTGGTGTGGCTGCTTCCTTTTCACAAGCGGCCTTCCCCCTACTCAAATGTTTTATATTAATGGTACCTAGTTAAAAAAAAAAAAAAAAAAAGCTATCAAGCTGCAACCGTCACGCGTGACAGTTGTATTCCGTAAAAAGGTTGAATTTTTTCAGATGCGACTATTGTATAAATAAATAAAAAGCCCCGGGGATGGTGTAGGAATCTGTGGGACTGTCTGTAGGCCTATTTTTTAAAAGCTGGTAGTTAGGGTGTATAACTGTCTGTAGGGTGTAGGACTGTCTGTAGGCCTATTATTTAAAAACTGGTTGTTAGGGTGTAGGACTGTCTGTAGGGTGTAGGACTGTCTGTAGGCCTATTATTTAAAAGCTGGTAGTTAGGGTGTAGGACTGTCTGTAGCCCTATTGTTTAAAAGCTGGCAGGTAGGGTGTAGGACTGTCTGTAGGGTGTAGGACTGTCTGTAGGCCTATTATTTAAAAGCTGGTAGTTAGGGTGTAGGACTGTCTGTAGACCTATTGTTTAAAGGCCGTCAGGTAGGGTGTAGGACTGTCTGTAGGACATTTCTCAAAATAAACGGACCTGTTGTAAAAAAAAAAAAAACTGCACCCGGTTAAGCACTAGTATTTAATATTTTTTATAATTATATTCAAAGTTTAAAAAAAAAATCAGTTGTAAACTATTTCCAATTCCCCTGTTTGACAGGAGCTGCAGCCAGAGGTTACTTCATGTACATCTTCCCTGTGTGAGATCTTCCAAACCTCCCAGGTGTCCGTCCTGGACACTCCTCCTGCCATCATCCCTGATGACAGTTTTATCCTTGAAGGCAGCACTCTTGTCTTGGCCAATGGTATGATAGTCCATGGAGTGACAGTTGCAATCATTTACTCTGCTACAAGCAAAATAATAAAATACCCCACTCAGCCTTAATATTATGTTTCCAAAAGATAACAAGTGTCTTCTAATAATTAAAAAATAAAAACAAATTCAATAAAAACTCAACCGTAATGTCTCTCTTCAGAATCATCACCAGATACAGATGTAGATTACAAGATACTTGTGACCTCTGCTTCACTAAACATCTGTGAGAGATGTCGCAGATATACAGCAAAGTCAGCCAGTTCTCCATGTGATAGATGTATTAATGCAATAGCTCATGACTGGGCTACATGATCAGTTATCTTCAGCTTATACAATCTATTTTTAACAAATAATTAATGGTTTTTGTCAGTGTTTCTTTAAATATATTACTGTATACATTTTTTGTTTTGTAAGATAACATTTGCATTGTTACCTTTGATTTCCTAAATTTACTTTAACCAAATGTAATACTGGTACACAATAAGTTGAGGTAAATTACAATTTCAAGGATTTCATCCACGGCCCGCCGTGAAAAAAGTTTGGAGACCCCTGCCTTAAAGCAAAAGGTGGTACAAAATATTATAATGAAACTTGAGTAGATTTAATGTACTGTTCCTGATACATGCAATCCTCCTTCCCAAATTATCTACTGTTCTTGCATAGTATATAAATGAAGATGACAAGAATAATTACAATATGTACTGTGTTTATTTGTATAATTAAAATGTTGCACACATCTCAAAATAAATGTTTGTCATTCACCATTCAAAAGATTTATTCTATTTTGAGGGCATACATCAGTCGTTCTCAACCTTTCTACCCTTTAATATAGTTCCCAATGGTGTGGCGACCCCCAACCACAAAATTATTTTCATTATACTATACAACTGTATAGTATATGTGTTTTCAGATGGTCTTAGGCGACCCCTGTGAAAAGGTCGTGCGACCCCGAAAGGGGTCACGACCCACAGGTTGAGAACCGCTGGCATACATTATATAATGAATGTTTTTTTAAGACTTTTCCTTCTAGCACTTATGATAACTTCAGCTGCTTAAATGTTTAGTCTACCAAGGGATAGTGGATGGATGGATTGAATGATCCACTGATACAAGTGATAGGAGCCAGAATGATCAATTCATTGATCGTGGGCCCTTAAAATAAAGAAGAAGAAGTTTTCAATTTAAAACATTTATTTCATATCTATTTTATTCCTGCCTGATAATCAAGTGCCATCAATTGATACAAATCTTTCTAATACAATTTAAAATTATTTTTTTTTTTAAAGATCATTACCAAAATGGATTAGAAAAGTGAATATTGGGCAAGACCATCAACAACATCTGATAAACTTTTGACATTTCATTCAGTTGTGTATGGTCTGCTGGTTTTAAAAATTAATTTTATTTATTTATCAGTTGTTAATTTGTGTCCTCCTGTAAAACACAAAAACTAGATTCAGCAAGGGAGCAACGGGCCTTAAAGATAAGTAAATTAAACTGCAACTAAATTTTGGAGTTTTAAAAAATAACAATTGCAAGATTAATAAGAAATACAGTTACATTTCTTTAATTCAGTTGTCAACTCATCTGTTTCTGTTACTTAAAATTTAAGTTTATTTTTTTTCCCCAGCCAACAAAAACTATATAAAAAATTTATTATTGCTGTACAAACTGGCATTCACACAGGTCATAAATTTATCACAGGAAATAAAAAAACTTGACCAACATCAAGACAGAAAAATGTATATTTGAAAGTGAACATGAGTTGATAAGGAATAAATTACCTCAAACAAATCACTCTTATTTCAATAAAATGTATGCACATTTAATTGTCCTCAATTAAAAGTGGAGAACTATTTCATATAGCAAGAAATTTTGGTTAATTCAAAAGTTTTTTTTCTCTTTCAGTTAAATTTTAAAAATGTTAATCATTTTATCCACCAATACATAGAGATGATAAAAAAAATAAGCTTTCTTGAGTTGCTCTAAAAAATATAATTAAAATTAAATTCCATTTTGTTAGAGCAAACGTGAAGAAACAGCTTTTGAATCAGCTTATCAATAATATTTATAAGACTACACTCTCTACTCTAGTGCAATCAAGTACTTGGTACCTTATTCCTGCAAGCTAACAGGAAGCTTCTTTGTCCCACTTGTGTCTTGGTATGAACACTTCAAACCACATTGACAGCTAAAAATCTATAATGGAAGGCCAGTGAGTTGCAGTGTGTCAAGACTTTGATACAGACGAAGCCAGGACCTTAGTTTTCTCCAGCAGTTCCTGGGCCAGTTCATGGAGTTTGGTTGTCTCTGTGAAACGGGAGGCTGCTTGCTCCAGTAAACTTATGGTCCAAGAGAGTGGGACTTGAGGATAGAAGAGATCTTCAGGTTTCTTTAGTTGGGAAAAAAATAGTTTAAGTCAACAATATATACAGTCAATGCAACTGTATAAAAAAAAAAATCAAGTTAATTGATTGAAACAGTTGTAGTCTTATTACACAGATTTAACCAATATGTTCATAGTGATAATTAATACTAATCATACCTTTTTTATTTTTGAGTTATGGAGTTTTTGAAAATATTGAAAAAAAAACCCAAAGAAAATGTTTTTTAAACTCATATGTAACCATTTAGTTTTAAGGTTTAGCACACAAGTGCAAGGTCTGGGTGTTAAATTTTTTTTTTACTGCT
Organism: Lymnaea stagnalis; assembly: GCA_964033795.1. Classification (NCBI taxonomy): domain Eukaryota; kingdom Metazoa; phylum Mollusca; class Gastropoda; family Lymnaeidae; genus Lymnaea; species Lymnaea stagnalis. Next base: position 517,748 of record CAXITT010000474.1, on the reverse strand, counting down.
GTAGGGTGGGTTAAACAATTCTATTCCACATCGATCAAATAAAATCTGTATGCCATTCATTTATAGATCCTGGGTTCCCCACAGCAATATGGGAAAGGAAACCTACCAGTATCAGTGACTGCAGCCAACGAGTCAGGGTGACAGACATGCCAGCCAAATGCTGAAAATTGGCATCAATATCCCGTTTGAAGATCTCATGTGCTACCCTTTGACCGGCAAGGGTTAACAGCTGAATGGCCATTTCCTCGTTATCATTGACGGACAACAACATCTGAGGACCAGAATTTTACTTGATAAAATCAACATTATACTAGAGGTTAATCTTATGTTACAGATTAAACCTTTGCGGAAAAAGAATAATAATAAAAATATATTTTGACATCAAACAAATTCAAACATTTCCACCGTCTCTCATTTAATTAGATAATCATTTTTTAAACGGTCACATAAATAAAATTCAAAAGGTAATGTCTTGGAGAAAAAGAATATCATTTGAAGGTTACAAAAATGCATTATGTCTGTACTATCCACTATCAGATTTGATGTTCAATTATACTTGGTTGCCTGACATTAATGTTTTAATTTATTAACTTCAGACAATTCTCTAATGAAGAGTTTTATCTTTTTTGATTCACTTCATATAGAAAGGATAATGATTTTTAAAAAAAAATGTTTCATTTAAATTAAAACTATTATTTTTTAAATTCAAAATTAACTAGTAGTATTACACATGATTACCTCTTCAGCAAGTTTATCATGTCCATAGGAGTACAGCTCACAAACATGATGTCTTTTAAAAAAGTCCAAGTCGAGACCAAAGTCCTTAGCTATTGACAACACCACCTAAACAAATTATTTGACAACAAAGTATTAAAAAAAACCCCAACAACATCATTTTCCAAATGACATATTTTTTAAAATGTATGAAGCCATTAAAATTTATGACCATTATAGACCACAAAAAAATGTATTGGGGGAACTTTTTTTTTGCTAAAAAAAGTATTTTTTAAAAAAACCAGTAATTTCTCATATGCCATAAATATATCTAAATATTAAGATTTTGTTTGCTTAAAAGCAACTTAGGGTTAAGAGTTTGAGCGAGATGGAGCCTAAAATTCGCTTAACTTTTAAATATCAGAACAAATAAATCTCACCTGTGGCCATTTATAAGCCATTGGATAAAGAGCTCTGTGCTTCCTGAACACAGGACTCGTTCCACTGATGTCAGGACTAGTTGCAGGTGGATCTATTGTTGCTACGGCACTTGTAATCACTCGACACAAGAACTATAATATATTAAAGAAATAACTTGACAACAAAAATACATGACTTAACATTGACAGCAACAAGGTGTTGGAAAGCATATAAAATGTAATGAAACAAAATGATGCAGATTAAATAATTATGTACTGGCACTGGGAAAGAATATTGCAATACCAAACATCTCGCCATCTCAGTTACTGTAAAGTAAATTAAAAATTCAACAATCGCTCACTCTAAAAAAGTCATTGTTAATTATGTTGTATCTTCAACTTTAACATTCAATTATAATTATTATTATAAAAAAACAAGATGTTAATAATTGCTTACATTTTTTCGGGCAAGAATCAATTCCTGATCAACCTTTTGACTAGGTAATAATGGATGTGAATGTAGGTCTTTAAACACTGCAGCTCGGCCCTGGGGAATATTTACAATGTTCAGTTGCAAAGAGAGATATTGTCAGGCTAACTGGAAAAGCTGTTAATATTTTAAAATATTCTATTTGTACTATTTCTTTTTAATGAATATAGTAATGAATATAGTATACCTATCAACGCTATTAAAATTTAGTTGCACCTGGTAAAGTAATAAATCTATACAAATATAATATGATGACTTCAAGCACAAAGCATGGAAAAGTTGGTCATCTCTATTGATGTATTTTTAAAGTCTTTTAAGAAATAATATTTTTGATTATTAATAGTTAATATTTGATTTTATTATATCTTTAGAAAATTCCATTAAATAAATACAATTTTAATACAATAAATTCATTGAAGAAACATCCTTTTAAACTGCTAATTAGATGAAACAGATTAAGCTGAATAAGGCTAACCAAAACAAAACCACAAAAATTAATATTGTTAGATGATTCAAAGTAAGTCTAATTTGAAAAGAAAAATAATACAAAAAATTAGACTGACCTTATTGTCAAAAAGGGAGAGAACTTTGACTGACTTCAGTTTTAATGTGAGAATGGCAGACATAAACTTAAGCAGATGAAAGTGGACTTTCAAGAGGCCATAGTTGGTGGTCTTTTGGTCCACTGCTAATTCCATCAAGGATGTGGGACCCTGACTTCTCTGCCAAGCATGCTCAGTGTTACACACAGGGACTTCACTGGCTTCACAGTTGGCCTAAAGAAGAAACATAATATTAATTTGATGTTTAAATAATGTGATATTTAGAGTATTGACAGTGTCAAGTCTAAAAACGGGTAGAACATGTCAGTCATTAAATTACTTTTTTTTTACATGTTACTTCCTCTTAGGTTTGGTTTCAGTTTTGATGAGCCCTATAATGCATTTTTAATTCAGTTATCACATATTCAATAGGGATCCATGACAGTAAAACTTGCCTGTAGCCACCCATAAATTTAATCACTTAATATATCAAACAGCTTATGCTGATTAAGTCAAAATCTTAAATGTTCTTTAAAATTTTTAAAATATTAGTATTACCCTCAAGATCTTGGACATTTTAACTATATTAAACTATTTTAACTATATAAATATATATTATTTTTTACACCTGTTCATTTATGAAAAACTATATTTCAATATTTAGCGCTATATTAAAAAAATTTTTTATCAACAAAATAATTTTTTGAAGAAAATCAATGAGAACACCATATTTTTGTATTAAAGTCTGATGTTGATATATTTTATTGATTTTTCAAATCGTTTTATGGCCAAATATTATATTGTAATGTTTATTTTTAAGATTCTTTTTACTGGAAGCCATTGTTTTTTTACTATTTAGCGGTTGTCAAAAGAGCATTCATATAATATACATCCATAAGAAATAAATATTGCAAGGAGGTTGAGGTTGTCAATATGTCTATATTTGAATCTGATTTTTAAAAAAACTAGGATTCATGAAACAAGCTCAATTGTAATACTGAGCTGTTAATAATTTCACACTGGACCATTTGAGTACAAGATGAATAACTCTTATTTTGAAGTTAACAGATGATTATTGTACTTTCATTAAAAGTTAATAGTGGTAACATTTTTTAATATTATTTTCTATTGGTAAGAAAAGAAATGTTTAAAATAAAGAATAAAAGGCTTTAAATGTCATTAGTTTTATCTACTTCATTTCATTATTTAGCTAATCTATTTTTTATGGGAGATGGGAGAGAAAAATTTTTTGGATGCCGCTGCTCTAGTTCTAGGAACTTGATTATCCCAAGATCTTTGTGTCAACTACCTTTATATTATTTAGTGTTTTTTTTTAATTTCCAAAATCAATGTAGTAAGACCTATAAATATAATAGATAAATGTATTGACATTCCTAAAGGTTTTTTGATTTGAAACGAATCCCTTGTTACAAGTTGTTCGAAAGATTTGGCTGTAAATATACATTGATGAATTCAAAACTAGAATTAGCGACCTGTAAATTTGGTAAGAATGCAAAGCTCATAAATGTGTTGAGATTTTGTCTCCAGGCAGTTATATCATTAGTTGGTTTACTAGGGATAAGCAGTGTAAAATGAAGGAAACCAATAGCAAGTGACTAAACTCTCAACTGGCCTTAAAATTTGTTCAGAACAACTATAAAAAATCAACTCTCTTATAGTTTAATTCAGTTGATAATATATTTTTAATTAAATTAATTCTATCCCTAGATTTCCTGTAGTTAATTTATCACTGTGTTTCTCAACATAGATTTGATGAGGACAGATAAAATACCAGCACTGGGATTTCAATGAAATGTGCTTAAAATAATAACTGTTTCTAAAATGATGATAAACAATAAGCAGTAAATATTCCTTTCTTTGTTCAGAAATCTGTGTGAAGGTGCAAGTTTAAAATTTCTCCCCAGACTGTTTCACACACAACAACCATAATTAAATATTCACTTGACATAAATTTCAACTCTTTGCCTTTAAAGCTGCACTTTCTCCAACCACACACAGGGCTGTGATTTTGGCATTGAACTTACATCCATAATTATTTCCATGAAGTCGGCACATAATGAGATGAAGGTAACCAAACTGACATCACTGACTCCAACTTCCTGGTGGACATACGAAAATCATGAATCCATGAAATCACCTAACAAAGCCAAGCATGACTTAAAATAAATTATATTTTTCTTCACTGGCAGCTGTTTAAACAAAATTTAGGTACCTAATTTTAAATACCATATTTTCGCGTATATAAGACGAGTCTCATACAAAGTTTTATGTACCCCGCACCCAGGGTGCGTCTTATATATGGGTCCATCTTATGTAAAATATTTTTTGCATGGATCGTCAATTTATTGGTCTTTGTACGGTACTAATCCCTCTCGCTGAAGACTTGGCCTGGTAGATCAATGAAGCCGCCTTTACATCTGGCGTTTATTGTTTCTAGAACTTAGATATCAGAAACTCTACCCATCCACTATTGGCCCGGCGGCAGATAAGCATAAACAATAATCATTGCCGTCCTGCCTCAGATAATTCTTTGATCTACCGGTAATCTAAAAATGGTAATGAAGCCTTGTTTACATCTGAAGAATGATGAAACATGGGACAAATTTTCATTTACAATAAAGGAAAGTAAAACCCTGGATATAAATTGCTCAGTGCAGTGGATGGCTAGGCTGTGTGCGTCTCATGTAATTTTTGTTTCCACAAATCGTCAAAACCCGTGTCTTATAAATGGGTGCGTCTTAATAAAATATTTTTTACACAAATCGTCAAAACCCGCGTATTATATAAGGGTGCGTCTTATAATTAGGTCGTATTATATGTGCAAAAATACGGTACTTTGAACTCATATGAGTTTAAATCTTATGAGTGCTTGAACATTAATTTATAGTTTCAAAAATGTGACAGAGCTGTATTACTGTAAGGCTTAATTAGTTAAGATCTTGTATTTTTGTACACACAACTAACCTTCCTACACAACCTGTCTTTAGGGGACTTTCCAACCTGCAAGTAATACAGAAACATTTATGTGAGACAGGCTTAAAATTTATATTCTAAGAGGACACACATTTCAGGTGTTGAAAAATCCCAATTTTTTTTAGTTTAAAATTCCAGCTCTTCTCTTTTTACTACTGCACACTCTTTGCAGTTTTTATCTATTAAAAAGGTTATAAAATTTACAGGAGTTGTAATACGCAGCTATTTTAGAACAAACCTTGTCCATTAAGTGGGCCGCAGCCGATGCCCTCTTCAGTATAAACATGTGCCACAGCAGACTGGACACACCTTCAAGTAAAAAAAATGTAGAGAGTCAAAGCAAGTTGAAGTAGTCTACATCAAGTAGAGAAAGAAATGTAAATGTTTTTAATATCCATCATATCTTTATTTTGGGTATGCTTAGGCTTACAATGCATTAAACAAAAGGTTATACAATAAATATTAGCTGTATGATTTTATGTATTTTGAATGTAAAAGTTGTAAGAAGAGGTATACATTACATATTAATTACCTTGCCGCAAGACTGCATTCTGAACCAACCTGAGAAATTCAAGCGAGAGGTCCAAGTTTTGTGTTATCTAAAACAAATTTAAAAAAAAAAAATATTGAAAATGTAATTTTTTAAATTTGTATAATTTTCTAGTGCAGAATTTTAAAACTGTTTTATATTATTAATTTATTTCCTATGCAAAGTGGAGCCATGTGGAATTCAATGAGATGATGGGATCCAAGAGGGATACAACAAAATATTTGGAAACTTGAGAAATGTGGTAAGAGAGGTATGTGATGCTGGCAATCAGTAGCCATCTAGTAGCTTCAGGGTGTTGGGACCACCGGTCACCTACTTCAGGGTCTTTGTTCCACACCACAGCATATTCCCAGCAGCAGTTGGCCAGCAAGGTGTCGTTGTGCAGGCTGTGGGGAAACCTTCTCCGCAGCTCCTCTAGTTGATCTGTTGATTAAAAAAACAATATTCCTTCATTTCATTTGAGGAAACAGTGCCTCTTTTTCAATTTATTTTTACCATAAGTAACTCAAAAGCCAGCACTCCAACCCTTTAACCATGAACTTTTTAGTGTTAAATTATATATTTAAATTTTATAAAATTTTAGACAAATCTAATACTGGACTGTATATTCTAATTACCGATATATTAAAAGCCCAGTATGTCATCATCTACAAGCTGCTAGTATGCATCATCAGATACTTAACAAAGATGTCCTGAGTGTACTGCTATGCTATATCCTGTAAATGATACATACTGTACCTAAAACTAGAGTAAAGTCTGCTTACATTTGACCTTGTCTCCAACACTAAAATCTTTCATGCTGTCATCAACAGGCTGAACTATCTCTTTTTTTATTGCCACACTCTTGTCTTCGTCAGATTTTTTTCCTTTCTTCTTCTCTTCTTTCACCTCACTCTTCGCCCGCCCCTCTTCCTCTTCCACGGGTTCTTCCTGTACCGTGAAACTAAAGAACAGAGAAGCTGGGTTGAGGTGTTGTTGGACAATGTACCTGGCCACAACCTCTGGTATTGAACCTAAGCAGAAAAAAACAACACATTTTGTATTTACTTTAAGAGTGGCTCTTAGTAGCATACTGGGCAAAACATATTCAACATGTATAGCCTAGGAGATCCAACATGTACAGTTAGGGAGATCAAAGTTAAAAGAAAGGTTTTCAGGCAGCCCTACAACATTGCTTTGAGGGAAAAAAATGCACTTCCTTGTGAGTGAAGTGTTTTTATTGCATATTATAAAATTGTAAATGGAAGATAAAACAAGCTCTAAAACAGTGGTTCTCAATCTTCCTAATGCTGCGACCCTTTCATACAGTTCCTCATGTTGTGGCAACCCCCAGCCACAAAATTATTTTCGTTGTTACTTCATAATTGTAGATAATATGTGTTTTCAGATGGTCCTAGGATACCCCTGGGAAAGGTTCGTGCAACCCCCAAAGGGGTCGCCACCCACAGGTTGAGAACCGCTGCTCTAAAAGATGAAAATGCTCTTAAAGATATATTTACTTCCCAAACTTCTACTGTCTAGGATATGAGAAAGTTTGTAAACATCAACTCGAAAAAGATAAAACGGAACAGGAAAAATTCCTGTTAAAAAGTTTATCGTGAAACAAAAATAATTTTTCTCAAGTAATATGAAATATTTCAAGAACGTACCTTTTCCACTATTTAGCAGCTTTGAGACTGAAACATTGATTGGCTGAAATGTGTTGCTGCCTTCACTGCCATTGGCTGGAATGTGCAGCAGAGTAACAATGGCCATGACATCCTCAAACTGACGAGACAGCAGCTCCCATAGTTCCATATCAACCGTGAGGGACTCCCAGTCTTGACTGTCCAGGCTCAGGTCACCGTGGTCGGCCTCATCCTGTTGGTCATTATCATCAGACGTTGCACTGCTGGTGTCAGCATCAGGATCCTGATTTATACAGCATCAAGAAAATGTACACCAAGGAGAGTTACAATCAGAAAAATCTGATATATGTTGTTTTTTAAAAATTATAGAGAATGAAATTATTATTATCATGAGATCAACACAGTAGGGTTGTACTAGGCAGAATGTACTTAAAATATTTAACGAATCTTCAAGTTAAATTAAATTTCTTCTCACTGAGTTTTAATCTTGCCTTTGTTCTTTTTTAAAACCAACTTAATCTCCAATGCATGACAAAAAAATTTCTCAACAAAACAACCCTTCAAACCTAATAGTCTGACAGCCCTGATTTTGATATCAATGGAAAATAAAATGAATAAAGAAATGACACTTCAAACAAATATTATGAAGTAATAATAAGTTGCCAGTTGTAGGGAAGAGAGTGCTCACAAAAACACCTAATCACAAAGCCATAGCTAAACATTTAGTTCCACCACCAGAGGACATTTTGATTTTGACTTAAAAGTGAAATTGACGCAAATGAGACAAAAGTAATCTTATATCTCAAAGCTGATTTACTGACACTTGATTCATTGTAAGTACGAGCCACTTCTGAGAGCCCATATATTTGCATGAAGTAGGGAAAAGTTAACATGTAATTGCTCTTCTGTCTGGTTAGTCTATTAATCAGAGGATGCACAAACCTTGACCTTGGAATGGACTCCAAGAGACTCAGCAGCAACAGCCTTGCATGTAAGCACAGCCAGATATGCTGGGGAGCAATTCTCTGATTGGCTACACATGTTCCTAACATGTTGCCACCAGTTGGAGACACTGTTGGGGTCGACATCAATCTCGTTAGCATCTGGAAATTATGTTAATACTTAATATTAAAATATGGAATTCATTAAAACATTAAATACAAATGAATTTCAAAGGTTAAAGAGTGAAAAATAATTGAATGTTAAGTTTTTTTATTTAAGCAGCCTGAAAAGCATAAAAAAGTTTGGAAAGGATTTTATTATTTACATAAAATTAAATAAAACTCTTACTTTAAATTTACAAAATATTGATTGAAATTTAATGATACAATATAATCAATTTAAAAAAAAAGCAACATTGTTCAGGGTAGACAAATCTTTCCCATTAGACTTTCGGTAGCTCGCCTGATGACCAATTACTGTAGATATTTATTTTTTTGTTTACAAATATCATGGACGGAAATTATAGTGTTAAAATCTAACCTGTCTGTGCTGTGATACTCTTGACCAGCTCATACAGGCCAACCATCATGTTCACTGTTCTTCTGTCTGCTGACAACCAGTACAGGATGAGGAGATTCTGAGTTGAAAATCATTACAGAATTTTATTATTTTCACTTTTGATTTTTAAAATAGTTTTTTAACTTGTTCCAAGAATAACTGTTATTACCCCATTATTTACCCTCATTTATGATTTATGTAATACTAATGGAGTAAAAATAAAAAATTGACCAAAAAAAAAAAAAATGACCAAGATCTCATCAGCATAAACTTACCAACAGTTGGTCTGCAGGGAGGCTACTCTGCTGTAAAACCAACATGAGCACTTGGGCTTGACATCTTCCATTTAGGCAGCCAGCAAAGAGGAATTCCCCTTTTAGAAGTAACGCAGATTAAATAAAACAAATTATGATTTATGTAATACTAATGGAGAAAAAATAAAAAATTGACCAAAAAAAAAAAAAATGACCAAGATCTCATCAGCATAAACTTACCAACAGTTGGTCTGCAGGGAGGCTACTCTGCTGTAAAACCAACATGAGCTCTTGGGCTTGACATCTTCCATTTAGGCAGCCAGCAAAGAGGAATTCCCCTTTTAGAAGTAACGCAGATTAAATAAAACAAACAAATAAATACAGCTGTCTTCCAGGTGAATTAATTTGTACATCCCTCAGATCTGTATGTAAACAATTTAAAAACTCTTGCTTTTTAAATTTAACACTTGACCTAGTTTCTTGTCCTTTCAAGATAAATGTTAGAAGAAAACACTTTACCTGTGCCCACTATGGGGAACAATAGATCTGCAAAATGATGTCCATCTTCATTGTTATAGCTTCTTATCCGTTGTCTTAACAGACCTCCTTGCATTTATGTTAATTTGTTAGCAAACACAATTATCATAGCAATATTTACCAAGGGCAAGTCTGCGTTCCTCTGTGGTCTCCTTGCTGATGGTAATTTTTGTTTGTTTGTCTGAGGAGCCCTTCGTGCCATCAGCCTCATTAGAGTATAAAGTTTTGTAAGAGAAGGCATGAAGGAAAGATGTGGCGGCCAGGGAATCAGTGTCTTCTTGGAATTTGACTTTGGAAGATTGTCTGGCTGGAGATGACCCAGAGGTCAAAACATCATAACGGGAGAGGGAGTTGACTACAGCTGAAGCATCGTGTTGGGATAAGTGGAGGATCTCAGTTAAAATCTGAAAAAAATTATAATTATATCGTTTAAACTGAAAACAACGATTTCATAAGAGAATCAGCTGTTCATTTCATGGCATTTATTTTAGTCTGGATTGGGCCGGTAAAGATAAACCAAAAGCTGTAGACTAAATCTGACATACCTGTGAAAACATGGACATTGTCATGCAAGGGTTGGGGATTGCTACACATACATAAACACTTATATGATTCACGTGTGGGTTGTAGGCTTCTAGAAGTATCATGTGATACCCACCTCTGTGTCTGTAATCTTGCACGACTCTGGCTGAGACTTACTGAGTGTCGCTACGGATGAATAAAGGGAGAGGAGCGAGCGCTGTGTCTTGCAAAATGTGAGCATCATTCGACTGTCGAGGTCAAGGCTGTCCTCAGCTGGAATTGCATTTTAAAATACTCAGTGGGTGAAATTTTTTTTTTTTGCTCTAATATCATACTATAAAATGTAAGCAAAGGTTACAAGGGATATTATTATTTCAAATATTTAAAAGCTTTTTCTTTTTTTTTTAAAGTTATAGTATTTACTAAAGCTTTATTAGGGATGTTTCGCCAACATAAAAAAAAAATCCCATCTAAAATAAGCTGATAAAAAATTCAGTAGAACCAGTGAAAGCCTGGGTAAAGTTTGCAATTTGTGTAGAAGATCCAGCAACACTGTAACATACCTCGAGAGGCAAGTTTCTTAATGCAAGCTCTCACTACATTCTGCATCAGTTTAATAGGTAGATATTTGGTGCTCAAAATTCTTTCCACTGCCTGTGGAAAGATGAAAAAAAAAAACCAACAACATTTAATATATTTTTAATGTATTCAAAAAAACTACACCAAGGCTACACTCAAGTAATGAAAATAAAATTTGAATTTCAAACTAATAATGAGTTGTATTTTTTTTATTTTTTCCTTCTAGATTTACAACAGCCGTTTGGTAAATTTAGTATAATTTGTTTATTGCCAAAATGAACCGACACTTCCCAAACATTTCAAAGATGTATTAACAATATAAAAAGAATATAATATATTTTACCTGTTGGGCAATATTGGACACTTTCATGTCAAGGATGATTTCTACGATGGTTGCTTCCAGTCCGTCTGAAAGGTCACAAGCATAATGTTGTTACATGATCTATTTAAACAGCTAAGTGTCAGCAAATGAGCTTTTGGCTAAATGTGATTGCCTATCAGTTGTTCAGAAAATCCCTACATAAATCATTTATCTAATTTCTTGGTCATCACTATTGAATGATCTAGAGCACCAGGCATAAATATTATACGTCATATAAAAAAACAGTGCAAAGAGAAACCGTTTTATTGATACTGGCCTCTATCTTCTGACGATTCCTTGAGAAAAGTTTTCAATTTCTTCAGTAGGTGAAGATCCCTGGCTCTCTTACTGCTCTTGTCACTGTTTATAAAAGCAAACATCTTAACAACAAGTTCATAAATATTTGCTCACACACACCAAAACATTTGGTATTTGGCTGTTTAAAAAAAAAGTTCTGAGGTGTTATTGCAATATTATTATATGACTGTTGTGGAAAGTTAAAATTATTTATCCTTCAGACTAGTCAAATAATGACTTAATTTTGATCAAAACATAGTAGCCTCTAGCCCTATGTATGTTACTTTTTTAAGTAATAATTATTTGGTTGAATAAATACAGAAAAATGTTGAAAGTCATCTTCAGCAAAACAAAAACAACAATAAGGGAATATTTTTGGATAGTGAGTTAAATCACAAAACTAATGAAACAAAACATATTTTTAGTTCTTATTTAATGGCTATGATCTATTTTTTTTTTAAATGCGGGAAAATGGTAAGTTTTCAGCACCTGGATAAGACATTAAAAAAATGCACAGAAATGTGTATGAAGTTTATCCATTGCAATGCACATCTTAAAGTAAAACACTAGTAATGTAACCAATAAACACACCTCAGAGCCAGGTGAAATGGAATATCAACAGTTTTTATGACACCATCGGGGTCAATGAGTGCACACTGGAAAGCCTTGGATTTGACCCCACGACAAGTGACGTTGTTGAGGCCCATCATCCCATAGCATGGACAGAACAACTGGCATGATTTACTGACATTGAATGCTGCAACTCTGGGTCCGTGCGCCACCAGCCACACCTGAGGGAAACCAAGAAATAAAATGTAGGTAAAAAACACAGGGATTCTCAGAACCCAACATTGGCTGCCAACCACACCTGAGTAAAACCAAGAAATAAAATGTAGGTAAAAAACACAGGGATTCTCACAATTCAACATATGCTGCCAGCCACACCTGAGTAAAACCAAGAAATAAAATGTAGGTAAAAAACACAGGGATTCTCACAATTCAACATATGCTGCCAGCCACACCTGAGTAAAACCAAGAAATAAAATGTAGGTAAAAAACACAGGGATTCTCACAAATAAACATTTGCAGCCAGCCCCACCTGAGTAAAACTAAAAAGAATACGTCTGGAAATGCTTATAAGTTAGATTTAAGACTTAAAATGGCGAGTGCTCCTTGTATCTGAGGAATAACATCTACTGGGGCAAGGCAATTAGAGATATTAAGATTAGCAGTAATATACCGCTGACTTATTCCCTTGTTGTTCCTTTGGTTTCAAAAAAGTTAAAGGGGATGCAGTGATCTGGTCTGTCAATGGAAAGCTCAGCGGCTCACCTCTAGAATCCCTCTCCGTGGCGCGTATATGATAAGGAACTGCGCAAGTCTGTAGTGGTCATTATTTTTACTTTGCTCTACGTTCTCCTCCTTGACCTCAACCCAACCCAGCTGGGCCTCTCTGTAGCCTGGTAAAATAATAAACATACAAGTGAGAAAGACTCATATTAGTCACATTAAAATTACATTATTTTGGGCAATGAAATCTGATTATATTTTACTGTTACACTGCACATTAAACATTCCATTTACCCAGATGTAAAATTTAAACAGAAAATGTTATTTATCATAATTAGAATGCCACTATTTAGGATACATTTCTCTGCTTGGAAATAAAAATTGCTTTGCTGGTGCCCACATTAAATTAGTAGCGATTGAAAATAATTTCATAATTATTTATGGATTTGAACTTGGACAAAGACAGCAAAGGATGGTATAATTATTATCTTTTTTTTAAATTTAATATTTATTAATAAAACACCTTTCCACATGCGCACAGCCATTCCCCTCTGCACATCGATAAGAATGACACGACCAAAACTATCTGTGGTGGCTGCGTAATTGTTGCATGGTGACAAGATTATGTTTTCCCCAACTCTGCGCTTGTCCGGTAAGCCAAATCTGGAGAGAGAAAAGCCTGAATTTTAAAATAAAGATAAATTTAATTTGTATATCACTTTTAATTGTTGTATTATTTTTACATCTTTAAGTTGTAGAAAAATGAAAGGGCCATGTGTACACTATTTAAGACAGTATAGTGATGCACTAAGAAATGTCAAAGTTCATTACCTCAGTGGCAGAGGAGTAGCTGGTTCTATTTTGGGAGCCTTTTCTTTTTCTTCTTTGGCTTTCCCACCAAAGCCTAGCCAACCACTGGTAAAAATAGAATTTAATTTTCAATTTAAAATGTAATCATAAAAACATTTGCTAAATACATCGTTACAAGAAACCTGTCATGCATTTAATTATGAATTGTTTTTTATTTATTTGAACATTTGTAAAGTATTTATTTTCCCTTGACCACCTTATAACATTGACCATTGATTGATACCGGTAATTAAAAAATAAATGTGTGTTTTACCTTGCAGCAGAAATGAGTGCAGATTTGATCTTGTTTGCCATGGCTATGGCCACCTCAGACAGCATGGGCTGTGTGATCCCCTAGACAGGCAAGTGACACAATAAGATGATAGCCCATCAGATCATACACCATGATACTTAACATATGAGAAACAATTAGATTGAATGTTTAATTCATAAAACACATAAATTTAACAGAGGCACATATTAATAGTGTTCACCTTACCTCAATGGCATAGAAGAAGCCAACATATGGCGTACTGCCAGCTGTCATGAAGACAGACATGGCAGGTGGTGAGGTCTTCACAGAGGCCCTAAAGCCACCAATCATTGACGCTGCTTTCAGCTGGTCGAAGGGATTGGCACAGGCGATTCCTGACATTTGTTGAAAGTTACATTCATTATTTGTAATTTATTCATGACACCTACTTTACATTAGCTTTTACAATAAATGTTTATTACAGTTAACTTTCCTGTATTTGAATACAGATGTTTTCATATGATGGTGGCTTTTGAGATACAGATGCTCTCATATGATGGTGGCTTTTGAGATACAGATGCTTTCATATGATGGTGGCATTTGAGATACAGAAGCTTTCATATGATGGTGGCTTTTGAGATATAGATGCTTTCTTATGATGGTGGCATTTGAGATACAGATCAAAAATTCAGTTAACACTTTTAGAAAAAAAAAAATTCAAATAATAGAATATGATTGACAATTAATACTTCTTACTACACCAAAATAAAAACATACTGCTGAGAACTGATTATAATCAAATCAATTTACCACAAGCAACATAATCACAGACTTTTTCTTGCTCTCCCAGCGACCATTTTTTATAGGCTAGAGGTGGGGGCTGAAGGAGGTTTTCTGTGCCACTTGCTGTTGCTAGAAGGCAAATAATTGAGTTTATGTCATCCAAGGGTTAATGTGGAGATTACCTAATAATAACAGCACAATTGAAAGATAATAGAGAGAAATATATTGAAAATACAAAGCATGAAGATACTCAAGAAATATAAGGCAAGTTCCCAGATGATTACTTGAGAGGAGAAGGAAGCTAAAACCTTGTTACAATAAATTTTCCCCCATACCCTTAGGACAGCGGTTCTCAACCTGTGGGTCGCAACCCCTTTGAGGGTTGAACGACCCTTTCTCAGGGGTGGCCTAAGACCATCGGAAAATACACATGCCCTACAGTTTTGAAGTAGCAACGAAAATAATTGTGTGGTTGGGGATCACCACAACATGAGGCACTGTATTAAACTAAAGGGCACGTCATTAGAAAGGTTGAGAACCACTGCATTAGGAGGCTCACTGATTTGTTATAGATGTGCAAAGACCCAGCATAATTATAAAGTGAACAGCATTCACCTCTGGCCACTTGATTTTGGCAAGCACGTAAAGACTGAATGAGGCTGAAACCATCGATGGACACAATAGCCTTGGTGTACATTATCAGGAGTTCATCATGCTGAGAAGCCATTTTTAAAAACATTATTCTCAAAGAAAAAAAAAATTAATCACTTTATTAATATACATATACAACAATCAATATCCAACAGTCAGAGAGAAAAGTCTTTCGGTGATAGGAGATTTCTTTCTTTAAGGTTTTAAAAATTATCAAAATATTTTGTATGAGCTGAAAAAAATAAAATCATAATAGTAACTTTGATAAATTTATATTACAGATAGTTTTAATTATATATATTACTGATAAAAAGGGATTTACTTAAAATTTGGTTTAATCTGAAACATTCTGAGTGCATTTAAACTTCAGACTTTTCTGTAAAACAAGGATGACGGAAAATAAAAGAACTTACAGTCTCAGCCATGCCTAAGAATCGAGGATGTGAATATGTTCGACACTTTAACCTTTCTACTCTCTCTGTGTGCAGCAGCTGTGACAGAAGAAGAACACCGACCTGTTGGGGAAAATAAAAAACATTTAAATTTTTTTAAAATGGAAGGACAAGAAGTGGTAGCAAAACATGCAAAATTTATACTAAATTTAATATTTATTCATCTCTTTCAATGAATTAAATTTACCAGAAGAAACATGCAAAATGACTGGAGATTAAAGTAAAAATATAAGAAACAGGGAAAATGTCCTACTTAGGATAATCTAGGAAAAATTATTTAATGAATAAAAAATGTATGTACGAAGAAGTAATATTGAAATAAAATGTATGTAGTACTGATTACCTAGAGCATTGCTTTGCAAACTTTTCATGATAATGGCACACATTTTATAGACATATGTCATATCACTCAAAGTATATATCACATAAAATCAAAATTCCTACAATAATTTGACATCGTCTCCTTTCACTTCAGAATATCATGCACACAAAAATCCTGATCTACACTTAGTCTCCAATAAGTGCTGCTCAATTCCAAAACTTGTTCTCATATGCCAATACATTACTCTAATTCCCCTGTCTTTATAATATCCCAATACTCTAAATGCTATCCACATGAATATTAACTAAATCCCTTATCTCACATTAGCGGTTCACATATTCTTTATATCCGTCATAAGAAAAATAGGCACATAATTGTATTATCATTCTCCAAAGGTCCACCATTAGTGAGCTAGTAAGTACCACATCATGGCACTCAGCTGTTTTGGAATACATTTCCAAATTTTCTTTTTTCATATCCAAATCACTTTTTTGTCTTAAAGAGAACAAATTTGATATACCACCGTCATTTTCTCCTTTTCTTTGAATGAGGGTGTTTGTTTTATTCCAATTTTCAAATAAGTCATCATGATCCAGATATTGCAATTTTGTTTTCGGGTGAAAAATTAATTTTGGTATTTTTCATTAAAAAAATGTAAGCATCATTTCCCTTAATTTGCATAAATGACATGCTCCGGACCTGGCCAGACCCAAAGAATCCTTGTGTGTAGTATCAGCTTTTCAAATTTTAAACCCATTTCTTCACAAATATTTTATTATAATCTTGATTGAAGACGTCTGCTTTTAAAATAATTTACTTCAAACAACTTTGTCCATCAATTTTTCTTAATTCCTTTCCCGTGTTTTTTTAAGCCAGACAAAATTAGTGAATTTGGTGTTTCTTTTTTTTTTTGCGAAACACCTACACCCTGCAGGCACCACACTAATGTGTCCTGACACTGACCTAGAATCTTTAAAAAAACAACAAACCTGTACAATAATAAAGTCTCATAAAAAGTTGTTACCTCAGAATACATCCTAACAAAACCTGAAGAAAATCCCACAATGATACAAGTGCCATCTGGGCCACCTTGAGTGCTCCTGCAGTTAATAAAAGATATGGAAATTAAAGCTAAATGAGACACTGCTTTCAAGACTAATATTAATTTTTATTATTATTATTTTTTTTTAGCTAACTGTCAAGTGGAAGATTTTGACATGCAAAATATAAAATAACTATTACGAGTGACATTTTCTGATTGGCATTGTTTTTGAGTTTTTGGGCTTTGAAATTTTGCTATATAAAGATACAATTCTGAGTACCTTTATATTGGGTCTCTACCAAAGATCAATAAAGAATAAAGGGCACAATTTTCTTACATGCTATGTAAGCTCAAAATTGCATAAATAATAGTTTACTTTCAACATGTCTTTAAGAGTTGTTGTAAAGAAGTTCTACTTCTTGCTGCTCAAATTTGACATATTTAACTTAAGTTCATATGTTTGACAGAAAAGCTACAGCAAGCATTTCTTATAAAATGTATTTCTAATCTAGAGAAACTCAATTTCATTAGTTATGATGTGTTATAAATTTAAGATGGTTTATGCAAAGAATAATGCTGGTCAACAATCAATCAGCCCTGTGAAATTGAACTTGCTTTTCCATAAGTATATAATGATCCCTAAATGCTGTTAGATTTACAACATGCTTATTTCTAGTCAACTTAGTAAAATTAAAAACTAATTCGATTTTGGATTTAGTGAATCTGGTTTGAAATACTTGTAGCTAAAACCATATCATTTAATTTATTACTGAAATGTTACTATTAAAAAGTATATATTTGGACCACAAATGAGTAAATACCATTTGTGAATTTTTCCCTGAACTATTTGCAAGAGTGAGCAGCTGAGGTAATTTGCAATAGATACCTAACTGTCATGTTACCTTTTTTGTGATGCCAGGGGTACACACAAAACTGCTGTAATCATTTCCCTATAATAACGAAAACAGAAATAATGAATTGAAAACAGGGTGTGTAAATCTTAATGACCTGTCTCATACAAATTTAACAATAATTTGCTTTTATTAAAGACATTTTTTATTTAGTGAAATAGGAGTAAATTATATGGAGAAAAAAAGTTTCTATAGGGACAACAGATCACTGCTCAATGTGTCATATTTTCTACTAATAAAATCTCTTGTTATTTTTTAAAGGCTTTATATATCTGGTCTACAACAACATTGATTTTTAACAATTTTAAGCATGAAAATTTAACCTTTTAAAAAAAATGTTGATAAGAAACAAATAAAATTAATTTTTTTTTTAATATCACCTGTCATCTATGCCAAGGGAAGCCTCCCAAACAGGGGTCAAATTGGAATCAATTTCTTCACCTTTTTTCTTTGGATCCCATTTTTCTGAAAATGAAAACAATTAATTCATAAAGTGGTGTGTGTAACAAACTGTTTCACTGGGTCAATATTTCAATGGAGATGTAAAGATAGATCAAATTTCTGATGGCTTGGAAAAAAAAATTACTGCTTCTTGTTTTTTCCCTTTATGACATATGAAAATGACCAACTTTATACAAAATTGTATCGCCCATCACATGGTAATTGGTAGAAGTATAGAACAATGGGTGAACTATTTTCAAATAAAAATATTAGAGTGGCTTAGGTCATAAAATAGGCTAAAAGCAGATAATTAGTTTCCCATAATAAAAATAAAATGCCATTCCATACTTAGCAATAAGCATTCATTTAACAAACAAAAAAATTATTATATTTTATAAAAAAACTTTGATTATGTTTTTTTTTGTTGTTGCAATTATTTAATTTTTGCATGAGACTGGATTACTACAGTACATCAGCTTTAAGCATGTTTTGATATTTGATAAAGCTAGCAGAGATGTTTTTCCAGATTTAAAAGTGTCTCCTGCACTTTCTTGGTTTTTAAGGGTTTTCACTCTTAATCTTTCATTTTCACATTCCTCAAAGGTTCCTTTTCTCACAGATTGGTTAGCTCATCTATCAGCATTTCATTGCTACTCTAACTGACCTTTGCTTACAGACCAATCCAACGAATTACATGCTTTATACTTAGATAAATATACTCACGGGTGAGGACACATATTTTGTGTTCATGAGCAATGGCCAGAACATCATTGGTTGGAGAGAGTGATATTAGACAAGACTGAAGCCACTTATTTTGATTTTCCCCACTGGCAAGGAAATCTGTTTGATCATTTTCTTCTGTTGCAGTCTCGTGGTCATCAAAGCCCCATTCTTGGTCCCAGTTGTCTGTTTCTTTTGTTGATATTGAAGAGAAGCAGCAAATATGTACAAAATGTAAATAATTTGAATGATTTTTACAAAGATAGTAATTTTTATTACTACTAACAAAAATATCATTAAATTAAAAATATAAAAAGATTTTTATATATTATATTTTTTTTTTTTTGTACTTCGCTATTAAGGGGTTGAGGCCTCAGGTAAACATCTCAATATCTTAAATGGACAAAGGAAAAAGTGTTTGTACTTTAGAAGGTTTATGCTAACTATATAGAGAGTTTAGTACTTTAGTGTTTGTAAGTGTTTGTACTTTAGAAGGTTTATGCTAACTATAACAGTGGAAGACTGGTTAATAATTTAATGCCTAAGTACAAGATTGATAAAAATACTTTTTGAATATTTTTCTTTAAGTTTTGATTTAGACTAGTGGCAAAATCTTACTATCAACAGCTTTTAGTATTATCTTTCTTCTTCTTATGCCTTTATACCCCCTCTGGCACAAGAATTTTCTATTCATCACGGTCCTATGCTTTCTTTCCAGTTGTTTCCAGGTAATTCCCATAATTTGTGCGTCTGCCTCTAGGTCGCGTCTCCATGTATTCTTTGGCATTCCTCTCTTTTTCCCTGTGGATTCCATGTTAGGAATTGTCTGGTGATGCTATCTGGGGATTTTTGGAGAGTGTGCCCTATCCACTTCCATCTTTTCTTTATGATGTCTTCTTCAATGGGCACCCGGTATGTACATTCTAGTAGATCTTTGTTGGTGATGGTATTTGGCCATTTGATGTTTAAGATCTTTCTAAGGCATGTGTTTATGAAGGTCTGTACTTTATGCGTAATGCGTGCTTTGTTTTCAAAGTTTCTGCTCGAAATAGTAGGACTGTTTTGACATTTGAGTTTAAGAATCTGACTTTGGTTTGCAGTTTCAGATCCTTTGACTTCCATATTTTCTTTAATACCGATAGCAAAAATGCTCATCTAGCCTTTCCAATTCTAGCTCTTACATCCACATCAGATCTGCCATTTATGTCGATGGTGCTGTCTAAATATGTGAAGGACTCCACTTCTTCCAGTGCCTTTCCTGCCAGAGAGATATGCTATTGGTTTGCTGAAATTACCTTCATGATCTTTGTCTTGCTTTTATATATATTGAATCAGAGCTTTGCTGAAGTGGTGGCTACCTCCTTTGTCTTTTCCTGCATTTGTTGCTGGTTGTGGTACAGAAGTGCAATGTCGTCTGCAAAGTCTTTATCATTCAGCTGTTCCCAGAGTGTCCATTGTATACTGTTACTCTTTTTGCCTGCGGACTTTTTCATTATCCAGTCAATGGCAAGGATGAATAGGAAGGGGGACTAGAGACATCCTTGTCTGACTCCAGTTTCCACTTTAAAGTCATCTGTGAGTCTACCTTCGTGTACCACCCTGCATGTCTTTTCTTCATAATTTAGTATTATAGCCATGAGTAATACTTTGAAATTTTCAAATATCTTTGCAACTTTCTTATACTTAATTGGACATATTTAAACTAAACATGTATTTAGATAATTTAAAGGATGAACTGGCAAAAATGTGTAACTCCCTTCCCCCCAGTCCTAGATGCATGATGACATGTATGGATGGCCCCTTATACATGCCATACCTACTTGACTTAGTATAAATAGTATCTATGAGTATGAAAAATTATTAAGACAGACTATGTCTATGGTAGGCCTATTGACTTGTAGCAGAGACAAAATAAATTTTTCCATATTTGGTAATTTTGGACACCAATCTGTAAATATTTATTTATTAGTATGTCTACTCAGTAGGCTATGATCTATTGTAGGCTACTAATATTATGTGCTTTTGTGTTAGTAATTTATCTGAGTTTATCATTTTTAGGGAGTGAGGGCTCAATCCGATTCATCCCATTTGAAAGTGGTAATAAGGGGGGAGTGACTGTATTCAGGTTCGGTAAGAGGCGCCGTCCAGTCTCACCTAGATGCGCCATCTGGCAGTGCGTACAACCAATCGCAGTGGACTTACTTTTCCTCTCTTCCGTCCCATATTGCCTGCATTAACTCTCTTACCTACTAATTATAATGGTCTATAACATTCCGCTTGCTGTCCTCTCGGATACTACATTGAAACTGTTTATGTTATTTTCCTGTTAAAACAGGCAATTTGTGCCATTTACATGTTTATTTAAGATTCTGTTTGGATTCACTCGCCTTTGTTTATTTTTGGAGCATTATTTTTTTTATCTATTAGTATTAATACGCTGAAGGAATGTTAGTGAAATTTTGTTTTGTTTGTTTGTTTTCTAAGTTTTTTCTTAAAAGGTCTTTTATTTTTTATACGCCTAAACATAAAATTTTAATTTTTTTGTTGAAAAATGTACATTATTCAAAGGAATATTTCAAAATTCATGTGAATTTTTCGTAGCCGATGCTAAGTGGTAGATTAGGCCGTAGATTACTGTCACTGACAATTATTGGGATGGTTTTGAGTTAGCTGTAAGGCTGACGATGTGTTCCATGGTATATAGGTCACGGAGGTTCCCCCAGGTCCATTTCTGTCTACAGTGCCATACTAAAAAGATTTTGATGTTTGTTTTTACATAATACAAGTTATTGTTTTCTTATTTTAAATTTTTT
This sequence comes from Lymnaea stagnalis, assembly GCA_964033795.1. NCBI lineage: Eukaryota > Metazoa > Mollusca > Gastropoda > Lymnaeidae > Lymnaea > Lymnaea stagnalis. The sequence goes on along the minus strand of CAXITT010000474.1, from coordinate 495,834 downwards.
GTTAAATTGGGGAGGGGTCTCCCCTCCCCAGAGAATTTATATTTTTCTTATTTTGGTATTTAAAGTGAGGGGAGGGGTTTGGGGAGGGTTCTCCCCTCCCCAGTTCCTAGAAGATCATTCATTCCAAATACAATTTAAGCAGTGGTCTTCCTTTTTTTTACCTAAGTTTCAAAATACGGGTATTTCAACTAATCAAAATACAGCAATTTTGGCGGGTGTCTTTTTTTTCATAGGTGTTGACTGTTGGGTCTTAGGGTATCAGCAACTGAGCAAGGATGTGTTTCTTTTTTTCTTTCTTTTGAATCATGTAAGTTGAATTTTAATACAAATTAATGGAAAATTTCATTTCAATATGCTTCATATTAACCGTATCGTTTATGACGCCAGTAATGCTCAATAAAGAACAATAATTATAATAATAACACACATCGTTCGGGTCCTTCAAAGAATAGATCTATTCACGTAAGTCCAGTGTTGGGATTCCCCAATGTGACGTCACTGCGCTTAGGGTGAGAAAACTCTTGGCAAAACCCATAACGTTAACTCAAAATTTACCAATTATTGTAATTGACAATTGTTTTTACTTTTTACATTTACATTTAGGGTTGTTTGCTGAATTAGGCTTCTTGACGACAATTTCGTTGCATTTTCTTTTCAGGTCTTATCATGACCAATGACCATACTATGTTTCCCTAAATTATCTCATCCTAAATGATTTGGCAAAGTATTTTAATTAATCCTAAGAATAATATCATATGTTCACCATTATTCTTTTCTGTTGTAATTGAATCTTTGATTGGTGTGCCTTCCTTCGATAGAGTTGGGAAAAAATACCTTCTCACTGATGCTATGTCATGAAACTTAGATAAAGCTGAAAGCTGACAAGACATGTTGATCTGCTAAATTAATTCCTGAATTAAAAGGAAGTTTAATTATGATACATCTCTTATTGATAATCTCGATGATGACGACACTGAAGCTAGATGAAATCAAAACAAATGACAGCCATCTTTAGGTATCGCCATTTACCAAAAACGGGGGGAAAAAAAAATAAACCTAAACGGTAAGATTTTAATTTTTTGAATAATTTTTTTGGTTTTTTTTTGTGTGTGTTGTTTTTGTTGTTGAAACATTGATATTATATTATTCATCAAAAAGAAATGTACCAAACGCATTTTATTATGTACTTTAAGTGAGAAGGGAAAATAAAATTTAGGCATGCACTATATGATATGTTATATGCAAAAATGGAAGTAATTCCCCGCTACGCCTCTGGAAAGAAAATAAAAGCATAAATTATATTCAAATTATAAATTATTATTATTAGGACTGTGCCGGGTAAATTTTTTTCCCAGTACAGGGTCCGGCTATTTCGAGACTACACCCGGTGCGAGTGTTACAATTCAAGAATTATCTGAAAAAACGAGAATTATTTTCCACCCAAAAGGGAAAACTGAAAACTGCGTATACACACAGTCTTTGTCACGAATGTCATAGGGGGAAAAAACCCACCTTGTAATAAGAATATCCATTAAAATTTAATAAAAATAAAATTATACATAGTTCTACAACATGATAATTAGAGTTTCTGTTAAAATAATACATTTTGTTTTCTTTATTATTTTGTTATTATTTTTTTTCTTTCTTTCTTTCATTTTCAATTTTTTCCCATACCATTATATAATAATATTCCAATTAAAGTAAAGCCAATGGAGGAGATTCATAAGTTAATAAGAATGTCTATTAAAATAATAAATAATTAAACAACAGCTACAATCTAATAATTTATAATTAATTTCACAAGCTAAATTACTTCCCATTTAAATAATAGGGTCTACATTGTTAAAAAAATATATTGAATCCAATATTTCTATTTCTCTCTCTGTTGATGAAGAGATAAACATCAGGATCGCAAAAGCAGCATCAATTATGGCTAAACGGAATAACCGGGTGTGGAATAATATCAATATAACTGAAACAATTTGAACACAAAACATTTGTAATATTTTTTTTTCACCAACAGCCATTCGGAGAGTTCTCTTAGCCATATCAGGGACTTATTAGTTCTCATTAAGATTTGTGATTTCAAGGGGAGCACGCTGGTAAATTCGTACAGATTGGGGAACAAACGAATTTTTAAATCTTTCAGTCCTCGCCCTGATGGAAAGAATTCGCCTCGAACGGGCCGATCTTAAGTATCTGTGATGAAGAGAGTGGGATGTATCATTCAAAATGTGTTTAGTTTTACAATAATACCTTTCTTCAAATAGTTCTTCCAGTGAAGGATGTTTAGTTTGTGTTATGTTCATTGCTTTCTTGATTAGTCGGTTTATGTGGTGTTTAATAGCAGACGTTGAATTCCCTCACCGGCAGGCAATACTGAAATTAAGTAGGCTTCCAATTGTTGCACTTTAGAATAAGTTAACCACTAAGACTTGTTTGTTTACGCCAAATTGGACAGTTTTTTTTTTTGGAGATAGAACAGTCTTTGGTTGAATTTCTTATACATCATTTGGCCGTGCTCATGCCATGTTCGTTTATTATTAATGGTGCCACCTAAGTACTTATATGCCCCTACTTTCTCTACACTTTGATTTTTTTATGATGAGATCTGCATGTTCTTCAGATAATTCAAAATCGGAGTGATTCCCCCTTTCTGTTTTTTTTAAAAAAATCAAATTTTCATTTTTATAAAAAATCCTCCAAATATCCCCCCCCCCCCCCCCCCNCCCCCCCCCCCCCCAATTTAACAGTGCAGCTTGGCAACAGGCACATTGAGCAAGTTGAAGTTTAATAAATAAATAACTCCATGCATAGATGCAGGCCATAAGTCCACGTTTGCCCATATAGCGTGGAGAGTATGTGTTTTTTGTACATACAGTGGTACCTCGACATACGAGAGCCCTGACATACGAGATTTTTGAGATACGAGCCGTCGAGCGAGCGATGTTTTGCTTTGAGATACGAGAAATATTTGAGATACGAGGAACCGGATCAGCGGGTCGGCCGGCTGCAGTGACGAAAATTAAGCGAAAATAAACCAAAATAATTGTACAGTGGCATTTAAGTTCAATTAATTTCAGTGAAGTTTAGTTAATTTCCATTACGTTTGTGGATAAGGTGTAGCATTAAGAGTGTAACGAGTAAGTGAATTAAAGTAACCGAAAGAGTTTACCATTAACAGTGTAGCCAGCAAGTGAACGAAGTGAAGCTCATTCGCCCATCTCCTCCACCCTATACCTCTGCCAGCATCTTCCGTAAGCTCAAGTCGGCTGATTTCCAAGTTTATTTCTTTACATTCTCTTTTATTACGTTTTTTATACAATATTTGTAATTTATAAATACATTTTTCTTATTCAAAAAACATGTAACAAAAACAATTGAGGCGGCATTTTGGGGGCTGGAACGGATTAATGGCATTTCTATTAATTTCAATGGGGAAAATTGATTTGAGATAAGAGCAAATTGACTTACGAGCAAGGTTACGGAGCGAATTAAATTCGTATCTCGAGGTACCACTTATTTAAAAGATTTTTTTTCTTCTTCTTAAGAGCAAACTAATTACCGGTAATTGACACAGCACTTGTAACCTACCGTCTTTGCTGTCTTCATCTTGGCCAGATTAGTAAGCTGCAGAGTCTCAGCGAGTCTGGGGTTACTCACCAACAATTCAAATTGTAAATGTTCAAATTCCTCTTGTCGATCTTCAAGCTGAAAATGACGGAAGTGAATTATTTCATCACATAAGATGAAGTAATGATTGGGTCTCGGCGAATGTTCAACAATTTCAACTATTTACACAATTTATTGCTTTCTGGTCATTTTTTAAATGCAACTTCATTTAACATTTCAATATAACATAACGTTGTGGAGAATTGTAAGAGTAATACCAACACCCATAGTACTGTATGAACGGTCACTGCATGTTCCTGATGGTGACATACTCAACAACAGTAATAAGCGAATCACTCTTGTAAACATTAACAATAGTTAATTTTTATCCAGATTGCTTAAAAGCACCAAGATAATAGTTTAGTCATGGTGAATGTCAAGAATTTTGTCAAGAATCAACTGAATGGTTAAATCAATCCAATTACAATTGATAAAAAATGTTTTCAAAGGTAGATTTTTTAAAAAATTGGTATAATTTATAAATGCAACTAATGCAAGTGCAAAAAAAACCAAAACCCCCCCCCCCCCCAGAAATTAAAAAAATTTTTTAAAAAAAAATTTTTTAAAAAAATTGTAAAAATTAAAAAAACAACCAAAGAAAAGAAAAAAAAAACCAAAACCCCCCCCCCCCCCCCAGAAATGTATAAATTTTAATTTAAGTTGCCAGGTTGTAAATTATTTAAATAGCATTTAAAATAATAAAGACTATGAGACCCACTGTTAAGCTAATGATAGGCATAGCTATGCCAGGTTTGGTGCCGAGACCTACTTTGAAGCCGGTTTGGTGCTCATCAGCTAGGCCCAGGAAGCTCTCAGAAAACCAGTTGTCAAACAAGGAATTTAAAAAGAAAGAAACAGCAGCTAAAATCATAATAGCTCTATAGACGGAGGCGTGTTGACACTAGGGACAGCCTTGTTGACACACCAGAGACGCGATAATGACATTATTGTATAGGACCTCAGATAAGTTAGTACTGCAAAACTAAAATTCATGCAAAATACCTTTATAATTATATGCTTCAGGAGCCATGAAATACTTCTTCTTCCTCTATTTATCATGGGCCCACGATCAATGTATTGATCATTCTGGCTCCTAAGTATGTAGAGGGGTTTGCAATGTTACTGTGCCTGGAATTGAAGAAGATAGTTCACTGATTGGAAGGGCTACTCAGTAAGGGTATCATGAACTTGGGATAGAAGGCCTGAGGCAATAGAGGCAAATGTGTCAAGTGTTGTCGCCTCAACTGTTCTTTTTAGAAGCTTGTAACAGTCTCTGATTGTCTTTGGCAAGAATGAGCAGTTCCTGTACTGTGTTCTTGCTGTTATGAGCCAGAAGTGCCTGTCATGGCCTCGGGAGAGGGACAAGTTTTTGTTTAATGCTGAAGCAGTGGGCTAGTCCATTATTTATCTTGTACATCCTGGAGAGCCTGGATAATTGTCGTCGTCCCTGCAATGGTGACCAGCCCAGTGTTACCCGCATGCTGCCAACACTAGAGGTGTTCCTGTAGCGGTTCAGGACAAAACGTGCTGCTCGTCGCTGGACCGCCTCCAACCTGTCAATGCTCCTCTGGTTGAATGGGTCCCACACTGAACATGCATAACCTAAAAGCGGCCGGACAAAGGCTTTATAGGCTTTTCTTTCACACTGGAGTTGCCGATCTTCAGATTTCGCCTTAAGAACCTTTAGGGTCTTGTTTGCCTGGTTGCACACATTGTTAATATGCGCGTCCAATAGTCATCTCTTCAAGCTGAAATGCTTTAAAAGACAAAATTGTTTAATTTACTTACCAGGAAATGTAATCGATGGTGGGGACAAAAAAAAAAAAAAAAAGAAAAAAAAGAGAAAAGAAAAGAAAAAAAAAAAAAAAAAAAAAAACAAAAATGAAAGGAAATCGATGGTGGGGAAAAAAAAAAAAAAAAAGACAAAAAAGACAAAAGAAAAGAAAAGAAACGGAGCTACCTCTGACCAATGACAGCATCATTATTTGATAATGGTACAGTAATGTTCATACTTAGGACCTTAAAAAAGATAATATGAACAAAATATACGTCATGCCAAAGACAAACACATAGAGCTTATAGCTCGCTGGGACACATTTAATTTCTGAAAAACTAAATCAGTCGCAGACGACGTGACGCTCAAAACGTTTTGTTTACACCACACACAAAAATGTACACTTAAAAAGTGACGTGTTTATTATTGCATTTTCTGGTTCAGCCAACGCCCCAAAGGGGGGCAGGGTATTTTTCATTGTCAAAAAAAGGGGGAGGGGGAATTCTAAAATGAGCTGTCTAGAATTTGTAAAACGAAGTGTCATGAGGCGCATTTGAAGGGCAAACATAGTGCTCATATCAAATCAGATTTAAATTAATTTCAAGAAAAATTTTGAAAAAAATAAAAAAAGAACAACCATAAAGTCTCTGTTTACTGCTTGTTTGCTTATCCCTGGAAAACTGGCAGGTACTAAGGTTTCTCAACTCCCGTGTTTGCTTATCCCTGGAAAACTGGCAGGTACTAGAGTTTCTCATCTCCCGTGTTTGCTTATCCCTGGAAAACTGGCAGGTACTAAGGTTTCTCATCTCCTGTGTTTGCTTATCCCTGGAAAACTGGCAGGTACTAGAGTTTCTCATCTCCCGTGTTTGCTTATCCCTGGAAAACTGGCAGGTACTAGAGTTTCTCATCTCCCGTGTTTGCTTATCTCTGGAAAACTGGCAGGTACTAGAGTTTCTCATCTCTCGTGTTTGCTTATCCCTGGAAAACTGGCAGGTACTAAGGTTTCTCATCTCCCGTGTTTGCTTATCCCTGGAAAACTGGCAGGTACTAAGGTTTCTCATCTCCCGTGTTTGCTTATCCCTGGAAAACTGGCAGGTACTAGAGTTTCTCATCTCCCGTGTTTGCTTATCCCTGGAAAACTGGCAGGTACTAAGGGTTTTCCCCTTGAACCTTTCAATTTTTTTCAGGTCACTAATTCTAGTTTCGAATATGTCACTAAATATTTACAGGCACATGTTTCAAAGAACTTGTAACAAGGGATTCGTTTCGAATAAAAAAAAAACTAAATTTAGAAATGTTAATACATGTATCTATAAATGTATATGTGTCACTATGTTGATTTTTGAAATAAATTAATAAAAAAAACCCCTACATAATATAAAGGTTTATTTGACAGATGACATCTTGGGATAATCAAGTAACAAAAGCGCAGGTTCCCAACCCATTGGGGGATGACCTCAAATAAGGTTGTGAAGGGATTTGTGTGGGGTCGCGAGCTGAAACAACAGACTCAAAAAAAAAAAAAAAAGCATTATTTTTTTAAATATTAAATTTGTGTTTTAAAGTTTGAGTCTTAATTCAATCATGACTTTAGAAATGTCACCAATAACATTATAATAGAAACTTAAGTTTTGAAATGTTTTATTTTTTCCCAAGAATGTACCCTATTAAAAAAAGCCCCGCCCCCAACCCCCCGCCCCCAACCCCCACCCGCCCCCACATTGTGGTAAGGGTCGCTTTGCTCCTAGACGAATGTGGTCGCTACTTGAAAACGAATGAGAGCCTGTTTACTAAGGCTACCGAGCTTAGTAAGTCAGCGCAGTTAACTAGTTTTTACAGCTATTAGCTAATGTTGACAACTTGTGACAATCTGTTAGTTGCTGAAATAAAAAAAAAAGAAAATAAATTACACAATTTTATTTTAATGGCGTACCCTCCGGATTGCCATGTATGTGTGCGCGTGTGTATCTGTGTATGTATGCATAGGTGCATGGGTGTATGTTTTTGTGTATTTGCATGTGAGAGAGAGAGAGAGAGAGAGAGAGAGAGAGAGAGAGAAAGAGAGAGAGAGAGAGAGGCAGAGAGGGGGTAAGGCAAGGGCGCGAGAGGCGGAGATGGAGACTGAAGAGGGAGGATGAGAAATGAAGAGGGGGAGAGAGGGTGGATTGCCATGTATGTGTGCGCGTGTGTATCTGTGTATGTATGTGTAGGTGCATGGGTGTATGTTTTTGTGTATTTGCATGTGAGAGAGAGAGAGAGAGAGAGAGAGAGAGAGAGAGAGAGAAAGAGAGAGAGAGAGAGAGGCAGAGAGGGGGTAAGGCAAGGGCGCTAGAGTCGTAGATGGAGACTGAAGAGGGAGGATGAGAAATGAACAGGGGGAGAGATGGCGGGAAAGATGGAGGAAGAGATGGAGGGATAGAAGGGGAGAGGTAGAATGGAGGAATCGTCCTTGCTAAAATAAAGTTTTAATAACGATGAATTCATCGACAGGGAAGAAACACTAATTCAGTGATGTCAAATTTAAACAAGAGATTTTTTTTAACCAAAGCAAGGCCAGGGCCCGCGACTCTTATCCTTTGAAAAAAATATTCTACGTCAAATTACTTCTCACTTGTGCGCTTGTCTCCCTTAGGCTGTCGTGACCTCAATACCTCACAGCAGGGTTAAGTGTGTCACCCACAGGTGTGTTACGTCGCCTGTATAAGGTGTCCTGTGACAACAAAAGATGCCATCTTCCAACCCTTTCAGGAATTAGTAAAGTACATTTAAGAAAAAGTTAGTGATTTTTAGATAATGATTTCTCTTTGTTTCAAAGCAGTGAGTATGACCTATAGATATATGTGTACTTCAAGTACTTTGTTTTGTTAACTGTAGAGTATGATGTATGCTGGAGGAAACCTAAGACTAAGAAGATAAGCTTGGAAGTAAGTCCTTGAACGTAAGAAGTAAGAAGGACTCATATATGTTCATCGAGAAAACTCCGTGTAAAGGTCCCCCCTACGTGTGTTGGTTATAGTTCAATGACTGGGAAGGGGAAAAAACAACAACAACAAACCTAGTGTGTATGTTAAATATTGAAAACACGGACTAGTACCCCAAATTGAAAGGTAGGCCTAAATAATAGAAAAACCATAAACAGGATCATAACGATGCCATGTCGTTGATTTTTTTATGATTGCGACACGACATCCTCCTAGGGATGGCCGTAATCTTTAGCACTTCCTACAACACGTCATGTACCTATCAAGCAAATATCCCCGTCTTTGGCAGTGGCGAAGCCAGGGTTGGTGCCGCCTGGAACGTGCCAATATTTGTGCATACTGCTCTCTGCAGCTTTTGCCGCTCAGGGATCGACTGCTCTTTGCCCCATGCACACCAAACTTCCGAGGCTATATGTGTAGTTGTCTGATGGATGTGTGTCAAATTACAAGTTAGACGTGTCCGACCCAATGACGGAACGATTACAAATTTTATTGTCTCTCTACATCAGTGGTTCTCAACTACCCTAATCCCGCGACCCTTTAATTACAGTGTCTCATGTTGTGGTGACCCCAAACATAAAATTATTTTCGTTGCTTCTTGAAAAATATGAACCCCGCGATGGTCTTACGCGATCCCTGTGTAAGGGCCGTTCGACCCTCAAAGGGGTCGCCCCCCCCCCCCCACAGGTTGAGAACCGCTGCTCTATACCTAACATCACTTCCACGTTCCATATATCTCCCCCACTTTTTAAAAACAATGTCATCCTTAAATTTCTTAACCTAAATATATATATATCTTGATATCAACGTAAAGCACAACACACCCCTCTCAACACACACTTCTCAACACACACCTCACAACACACACCTCTCAACACACACAGCTACCACTACAACGTTTTCGTCATTTGACGCTCTCTATATTTAGAAATGATGACACACGAACAACCCGTCAATTAATGCAGTGCAGTTTTAAACAAAAGCCCCATCGTCGCTATAACTTTGCATTACAATTGCTAACGGCCCAAATCATTCAGGATAACACCAGCTATGTCTGCCCACCTAGTAGTGTAGACCCAAAAGCTATAGTACAGATTCTCAAACTTTTGTTTTGAGCCACGACACAATTTTATAAAAAATCATTTTATAGAGGCAAAGTGATACGCGACACAATTAAAATACAAAAAAACCAAAAAACTCCAGTAAGTGAAAAAAAAAACCCACCTAGAAAACTAGAGACAGTTCTAGGAAATGAATCGACCGTTATTCAAAACATGATACTTTCTTAAAACATCAATTTTTTTGATGTCACCGATTCAGCGGCGGCCCCCATAGACAAGCTTCCGCGATATGGGGTCGTGACCAGTGGTTTGGGGACCAGAGGGTGGCAGTGTGAGCAGTGGGTTGGGGACCAGAGGGTGGCAGTGTGAGCAGTGGGTTGGGGACCAGAGGGTGGCAGTGTGAGCAGTGGGTTGAGAACCAGAGGGTGGCAGTGTGAGTAGTGGATTGGGAACCAGAGGGTGCCAGTGTGAGCAGTGGATTGGGAACCAGAGGGTGCCAGTGTGAGAAGTGGATTGGGAACCAGAGGGTGCCAGTGTGAGCAGTGGGTTGAGAACTAGAGAGTGGCAGTGTGAGCAGTGGATTGGGAACCAGAGGGTGGCAGTGTGAACAGTGGACTGGGAACCAGAGGGTGCCAGTGTGAGCAGTGGGTTGAGAACTAGAGAGTGGCAGTGTGAGTGGATTGGGAACCAGAGGGTGGCAGTGTGAACAGTGGACTGGGAACCAGAGGGTGCCAGTGTGAGCAGTGGGTTGAGAACTAGAGAGTGGCAGTGTGAGCAGTGGATTGGGAACCAGAGGGTGGCAGTGTGAGCAGTGGACTGGGAACCAGAGGGTGGCAGTGTGAGTAGTGGATTGGGAACCAGAGAGTGGCAGTGTGAGCAGTGGATTGGGAACCAGAGGGTGGCAGTGTGAGCAGTGGATTGGGAACCAGAGGGTGGCAGTGTGAGTAGTGGATTGGGAACCAGAGGGTGGCAGTGTGAGTAGTGGATTGGGAACCAGAGAGTGGCAGTGCGAGTAATGGAATAAGAACCAGAGAGTGAAAGTGGGTAGGGAACCAGAGAGTAGCAGTGCGAGCAGTGATGAAGGAAGTGTGAGTGTGTGCGTGTGTAGGGAGGGGCGTTGCCACTGATAACGAGTTCTTATTGGATACACTTGAACATTCTGAATTGAATTATTTAAGAACCTCGTTGTAGTAACAGAAACGTTGTAGTAGTTAGCATAACGTGATCAACACCCCCCCCCCCCCAACCTTCCATTGTTCGACCCAAAACAAATCCCCTCAGTTCCTTTTCACGTAAACACCCCATACCCTTTTCCTAGTTTATCTAACACAGATTACCCAACCCCCTAGTTCACTAACATACGTTACCCTTCCCCCAGTTCACTAGCATACACTCCCCGCCCCCCACAGTGTAATAAACATACACCGAGAGTCCGTTTCTGTGGGAGCTTTCTGCTGCAAGTTGTGTGTTAGTTTTGAATTAATTGAGTGCTAAACGGTTAAAGCAACGACTTGTTATTGACAGATTATAATATGACAGTTGCCGATAACGCTTAGCATCATTTGCTTATCAAAATGTTAAAGTGAATTGTGCATTGGTAAACCATGATTTAAGTGAATTGTGCATTGGTAAACAATGATTTAAGTGAATTGTGCATTGGTAAACAATGATTTAAGTGAATTGTGCATTGGTAAACCAGGATTTAAGTGAATAGTGCATTGGTAAATCATGATTTTAGTGAATTGTGCATTGGTAAATCATGATTTAAGTGTATTGTGCATTGGTAAATTATTATTTAAGTGAATTGTGCATTGGTAAACCAAGATTTAAGTGAATTGTGCATTGGTAAATCATGAATTAGGGAATTGTGCATTGGTAAACCATGACTTAAGTGTATTGTGCATTGGTAAACCATGATTTTAGTGAATTGTGCATTGGTAAATAATTTTTTAAGGGAATTGTGCATTGGTAAATCATGATTTTAGTAAATTGTGCATTGGTAAATCTTGATTTAAGTGTATTGTGCATTGGTAAATCATGATTTAAGTGAATTGTGCATTGGTAAATCACGATTTAAGTGAATTGTGCATTGGTAAATCATGATTTAAGTGAATTGTGCATTGGTAACCCATGATTTAAGTGAATTGTGCATTGGTAAATCATGATTTAAGTGAATTGTGCATTGGTAAATCATGATTTAAGTAAATTGTGCATTGGTAACCCATGATTTAAGTGAATTGTGCATTAGTAAATCATGATTTAAGTGAATTGTGCATTGGTAAACCAAGATTTAAGTGAATTGTGCATTGGTAAATCATGATTTTAGTGAATTGTGCATTGGTAAACCATGACTTAAGTGTATTGTGCATTGGTAAACCATGATTTTAGTGAATTGTGCATTGGTAAATCATTTTTTAAGGGCATTGTGCATTGGTAAATCATGATTTTAGTGAATTGTGCATTGGTAAATCATGATTTAAGTGAATGGTGCATTGGTAACCCATGATTTAAGTGAATTGTGCATTGGTAAACCATGTTTTAAGTGAATTGTGCATTGGTAAATCATGATTTAAGTGAATTGTGCATTGGTAAACCATGTTTTAAGTGAATTGTGCATTGGTAACCCATTTTTTAAATGAATTGTGCATTGGTAAACCATGTTTTAAGTGAATTGTGCATTGGTAACCCATGTTTTAAGTGAATTGTGCATTGTTAAACCATGTTTTAAGTGAATTGTGCATTGGTAAACCATGACTTAAGTGAATTGTGCATTGGTAAACCATGATTTTAGTGAATTGTGCATTGGTAAATCATGATTTTAGTGAATTGTGCATTAGTAAATCATGATTTAAGTGTATTGTGCATTGTTAAACCATGTTTTAAGTGAATTGTGCATTGGTAAATCATGTTTTAAGTGAATTGTGCATGGGTAAACCATGTTTTAAGTGAATTGTGCATTGGTAAACCATGATTTCAGTGAATTGTGCATTGGTAAATCATGATTTAAGTAAATTGTGCATTGGTAATCCATTTTTTAAGTGAATTGTGCATTGGTAAATCATGATTTAAGTGAATGGTGCATTTGTAAACCATGATTTAAGTGATTTGTGCATTGGTAACCCATGTTTTAAGTGAATTGTGCATTGGTAAACCATGATTTAAGTGAATTGTGCATTGGTAAACCATGATTTAAGTGAGTTGTGCATTGGTAAACCATGATTTAAGTGAATTGTGCATTGGTAAACCATGATTTAAGTGAATTGTGCATTGGTAAACCATGATTTAAGTGATTTGTGCATTGGTAACCCATGTTTTAAGTGAATTGTGCATTGGTAAACCATGATTTAAGTGAGTTGTTCATTGGTAAACCATGATTTAAGTGAGTTGTGCATTGGTAACCTATGTTTTAAGTGGTTTTCCAAAGTGAAAGGAACGTTGCTATTAGTTTAAAAAGGATTTTACATGAATTTGAAAGTGTGTGTCAAATGTCACTGTTAATAGGCTCATGTATGCTGCCTATATCTGTGCACAGAATCCTATGTATGCCTTCTATGTCCGTGCACATAGCCCTATATGCTGTCTATGTCCATGCACATAGCCCTATATGCTGTCTATGTCCGTACACATAGCCCTATATACTGTCTATGTCCATGCACATAGCCCTATATGCTGTCTATGTCCGTACACATAGCCCTATGTATGCTGTCTTTGTCCGTGTACATAGCCTTATGTATTCTGTTTATGTCCATGCACATATCCCTATATGCTGTCTATGCCCGTGCACATAGCCCTATGTATGCTGTCAATGTCCGTGCACATAGCCCTATGTATGTTGTCTTTGTCCGGGCACATAGCTCTATGTATGCTGTCTATGTCCATGCACATAGCCCAGTGTATGCTGTCAATGTCCGTGCACATAGCCCTATGTATGTTGTCTTTGTCCGTGCACATAGCTCTATGTATGCTGTCTATGTCCGTGCACATTGCCCTATGTATGTTGTCTATGTCCACTCACATAGCCCTATATATGTTTTCTTAGTCCCTGCACATAGCCCTATATATTATGTCTATATCCGTACACATAACCCTATGTATTATTTCTATATCCGTGCACATAGCCCTATGTATTATGTCTATATCCGTGCACATAGCCCTATGTATTATGTCTATAGCCGTGCACTTAGCCCTATGTAAGCTCCTTTGAAAATTGGTTGATCACCACTAGATGGGCTAATCCCCCACTGTGGGTGGGGGGGGCGCCACAAGATGATGCTGACTGTGAAGCAGAGTTCTAGCTAGAGTGTTTGGCGCACAAGGACAAGACTCATTTTTACGCCAACCGTCAATTTTCATCAATTAAATAACACCATAGCCTAAATCTCCCTCTACCCAACTTGGCTGGCGCCCGGGGAATTATGCTCTACTCTGACACCTTAGATACGTTTCTGCCAGCTTAGCTACGTGTCTGCCACCTTAGCTACGTGACTGCCACCTTAGCTACGTGTCTGCCACCTTAGCTAGTCTCGGTTCACCTTAGCGACGTCTCTGCCACCTTAGCTACGTCTCGGGCCACCTTAGCTATGTCTCTGCCACCTTAGCTACGTCTCGGGTCACCTTATCTACGTCTCTGCCACCCTAGCTACGTCTCGGGCCACCTTAGCTACGTCTCTGCTGTGAAAACTAAAATTCAAACAATATGAGAGACAGAAAACAAGCTCTGTGTAATATCATGTCATTGAGACACATTTTTTAATCTTCAGTGTCTGGTAGAAAGTTTATCTGTCTTGTCTGCTATAAGTTCAGCTTTCTTGTCTGGTTGAAGCAGGGGCGTAGCTAGGGGTGGTGTTGATGCGGAACGAACCGGGTGACACCATCTCAAGGGGATGACACCCAATTAAAAAAATTCATATTTACAGAGCACACACTGCTCGGTCTAACCGAATTTCACAAATGGGTAACATTTTCCACACATGTAACCAGTCAATTCTTAAAAGTTCAAGATTGATGCTCGATAAATGAGGTGACCCAATAATTAGGTCAGAAAAACACAGTTTTAAGTGACAATAAACTATATTAATCTAAATTATGAGAAATAAAGCTTTCCATTGATACCAAATACGTTGTGGCCGGGTGATTCTAAAGTACACGTCATTGTTATACTGTGGACTTATTTTAAGAAGAAGAAATTTTTTGTGAAAGTCGGGGGGGGGGGGTAACACCACTAGTTTATCGCACCGGGTGACAACCAATGTTCCCTTTAAGGTTTGCTGGTTCGTGTGCAAAATCATACAGTTGTGGGCAAAGTTTTACAGCATCGATTTTTTTTTTGTTATACTGTGGACTTATTTTAAGAAGAAGAAATTTTTTGTGAAAGTCGGGGGGGGGGAGTAACACCACTAGTTTATCGCACCGGGTGACAACCAATGTTCCCTTTAAGGTTTGCTGGTTCGTGTGCAAAATCATACAGTTGTGTGCAAAGTTTTACAGCATCGATTTTTTTTGTGTGCAAAATTTTACAGCCCACAAACACAAACACACACTTGCATGGAAATTTGCAGCGCGGATACTCAAAACTGCTGCGCGGTGTCTGTGAGATGGCTGCGCGGTCACGCTAGCTACGCCACTGGGTAGAAGTTCAGCTGCTTTGTCTGGTAGAAGTTCAACTGCTTTGTCTGGTAGAAGTTCAACTGCTTTGTCTGGTAGGAGTTCAGCTGCTTTGTCTGGTAGAAGTTCAACTGCTTTGTCTGGTAGAAGTTCAACTGCTTTGTCTGGTAGAAGTTCAACTGCTTTGTCTGGTAGAAGTTCAACTGCTTTGTCTGGTAGAAGTTCAGCTGCTTTGTCTGGTAGAAGTTCAAAAAGTTCGCATTCCTAATGTTCCGTCTTCTGCTCTACAGCCAACAGCGCGCGACTCTCAGATCCGAACGGATAATGGCGGCCTCAAAGTGCGACCTTTTCTACAGCTTCGGCCTGCTGTGCTGTGTGTCCGGAGTGATTCTCATGTTTGTCGGCGCGGGTACGGCCTACTGGATGATCAACAGCAATGGCCCAGAGTCTGTGGGACTTTTTGTGAGATGTAATTATGAGACGTGTATTCCTATCACGGCCAATGGTGAGAAAAAAAACAACAACAAAACATCTGTCAACCACTTGTGACCCCGGGACCTCTTGCGACACCGGGACCGCTTGTGGCTCATGGAATTAATAAGTTTTCCTGTTTTGTTTATTAAAATTTTATTTTTCTATTCATATAAAACGAGTGAATAAATAATTTAAATTGTCTGTTTCCAGTAGATACAATTTATTAAATGGGTCTTCGTCGAGTTAGGTGCTTGCATTTACAGTAGACAATTAAAAGAAAAGTCAATGCAAAAAGAGTGCGCCATGACGTCATGTTTACGTGTTTGTTTAGTAAAGTTTCTGTTTTGGATTCACTCCTCAGGTTTAGAGATAGATTTAGGGATACATTTTTTTAGTGGTTTAGTGTTCAGGTTAGGCTTAGGGATACATATGGGACATTTTGTCTTTAAATTTTAACATACTATTAGTAATTTGAGCAACCAAGATGGCGGCCGTGTGATACGCCATGGCGCATTCTCTTTGCATTTATTCAAATTTTTAATTGCACGTTTACTCGCTTAAAATAATAATTTTCAGCATATCCATGTTATAAATACACCGCTGAATGCAACGCCAAAAACACCAGGGGTTCTCAAGTTGTTTCTTTGATCTACAGACACAAATTTCGCCCCCCCCCCCCTACCCTTCAAAGATCCTGAAACTAATAAGCAGAATCTAGTTTCATTTCTATGAATGAAGTGTTGCTAAATGTAACAATGTAAATAATTTTCAGCATATCCATGTTATAAATACACCGCTGAATGCAACGCCAAAAACACCAGGGGTTCTCAAGTTGTTTCTTTGATCTACAGACACAAATTTCGCCCCCCCCCCCTACCATTCAAAGATGCTGAAACTGATAAGCAGAATCTAGTTTCATGTCTATGAATGAAGTGTTGCTAAATGTAACAATGTAAACAATCAAGACATATCTAATTGAATGAAATATTGCTAAAATATAAGAATGTAAACAAAGCCGTTCAACAT
Organism: Lymnaea stagnalis; assembly: GCA_964033795.1. Taxonomy (NCBI): domain Eukaryota; kingdom Metazoa; phylum Mollusca; class Gastropoda; family Lymnaeidae; genus Lymnaea; species Lymnaea stagnalis. The sequence continues at coordinate 479,242 of CAXITT010000474.1, read as the reverse complement.
CCACAGAGCAAGAGACTGCCACCAAGGCCGTCATGTCCACGGGGATTGTCCTAGGAGCCCTGGCCACAACTCTGGCCTTCACGTTCCTCATCAGGTTCACCAGCATCAGCCCCACCTCCAAGAGGATCCCATTCCTCAGCTGTCTTTTGTCTATGACAGGGGGTGAGTCTGCTTCTTAGGGACAATTGGTCTATGATAGGGGGTGAGTCTGTTTCTTAGGAATAATCGGTCTATGACAAGGGGTGAGTCTGCTTCTTAGAAATAATTGGTCTATGGCAGGAGGTGAGTCTGCTTCTTAGGAATAATTGGTCCATGACAGGTGGTGATTCTACTTCTTAGGAATAATTGGTCTATGACAAGGGGTGAGTCTGCTTCTTAGAAATAATTGGTCTATGGCAGGAGGTGAGTCTGCTTCTTAGGAATAATTGGTCCATGACAGGTGGCGATTCTGCTTCTTAGGAATAGGAATAATTGGTCTATGACAGGGGGGTGAGTCTGCTTCCTAATATTTGATTGTATTTTGTTAGAATTTACCTTCACGTATCTAACTTTTTTTAGGAATTACCTTAGACGTGAGTATATTTTGTTAGGAATTACGTTGACAAGACTGCTTTTTTAAAAATAGGAATTACCTAGACTTGACTATCTTTTGTTAAGAATTACCTTGACATTACTGTTTTTCTAGGAATAACCTTGACAAGACTTTGTTGTGTTAGGAATAATGTAACATGATTTTTTTTAGTACCCATTTTTTTTTTTTGCTGAAGGAAAAGCAACCTGTCTATTTCATCCCAACCGATAACAGGAACTTGGTCATCAAAGTTTCGCAGTTCAAGAATGAAATAAATTAGCGATCATATGCTAAGCTACAAGACCTTGCTGGAAAGTTGAAGACGATGGTGTTCTCTGACTTTTTTTCACACAGGAAATGCCTGGCTTAATGTATTACCTTTTCACCGCTAAAAAAAAACAAAACCAAACTAACACCATGCTTGCTTCATGGTTTTCTTAAGTTAACCAACACCAACAAGCGCCATTTCCTCTGTTTCAGGTCTGCTGGGCACGTCGGGCGTGTGCATCTACGCCGTGGGCATCTCCGACCCGTTCAACACCCGATTCGACTTCGTCTACAGCATGCAGTACGGCTACTCCTTCGCCCTGAGCATCGCCGGCTCCATCCTATTGTTCGTCTCCGGGGCCCTGACCTGGTTCGGTGCCTGCCGCATCGTGAAGGCATCCCAGCCTCGGTCCGGCCAGGAGCTGACCAACCGTGGACACTTGGTGGCCGTCGCCAACATGCGGGCGTCCACGGTGCATTTCGCGCCCTACTCCCTGGACGCCCCGCCGCGCTATGACACGATCTGCCAGGGGTATGGTATGCTAGGGTTCGACCCCAAACAGTTCCCTCCCCCTCCTGATTATTTCACTTCCCACCAAGGACCAGCGCCGCCGCCATACTCTGCCAACAGCAGTAGCTCGCACCCGACATCGGAGTTACCCGCCCCTACAGGAAACACCAAACACGATGGGGGCCAGACAATGCAAAGTCCCGCGACTCATGTTTCACTCACAGAAGCCGGAGAGTTATCAGATAAAACTGACAGTAGTCAGACATAGCCGTATCACGTGAAGTGTCTCGATGAACGCAAACACGCTTTTTGGCTTGTGTGTGTTCAATTGTGGACGAAGACCTGGCAACACATACACACAATCGAGAGATCTAACCAATCAAAATTTGTTTTTTTGTTTTTTTTTAAAAAGCAAGAAATATAATCCAGTAGTTTTCATTATCATTTCTCAAGTTGTCACTGCAAGCAGACTTCAAGTCTTTGCTGTGTCTTCACTGACTGGTGGGTTTAAATCGATGGACATTAACAAAACTTAGTTTGCTGTCGCGGGTTAACTACATCAAAGGTTAAACATTATGGGTTTAAGCCGCCGAGACTGGGGCTGTATATGGCGACTGTGTATGGCGAGACTGTGTATATCCGTGGTAACTTGTATGGCCACTTGCCGTAAATATGGTCCAGGTTAATTAACATATAAGAAAAAAAAAAGCAAATTTTCTTTGTACCTTTTTAGTTGCCATTTCATAAAGGCTTCCAAAACTATTAACATCAATTTGTTGCTTTATTTGAAAGATGTTGATAGATGGTGCCTTCAAGAGTTTCATCTGACTGCTGTCTGACTCCTGTTTGACTTCTTTCTGACTGCTGTCAAACTGCTGTCTGACTCCTGTCTGACTTTATGGAATGAACTATTTGTTTTTGCTCTGCTCGTATCACCAGAAATATCTTTGCGAGGATTATAGGAGCAAACAAATGGTCAAGGGAACTTATGACGTGCCCCAGTTCACTACGTACTCTCACACTGTTGAAAAGTCATTTGGTTTTATATTAAGTTTTACATGTGATGCATAGCTATACTTATGAATATATCATGTAATGGTCAACCCCCAGCCCACGACCCGGCTGAGACACTCAAGTTTGGTTAAGTTCCAGAGGACAATCTTAATATATATTTTGTTGATAAAGTTAATCGACCAAGTATAGGTTAAGTGGGATGTACAACATTGTTAGTGATTGGCCCGGTATAGGTACAACAGGACGTACAATAGTTTTAGTGAATGGCCCGGTATAGGTACAATAGGACGTACAATAGTGTTAGTGAATTGCCCAGTACAGATACAACAGGACGTACAATAGTTTTAGTGAATGGCGCGGTATAGGTACAACAGGACGTACAATAATTTTAGTGAATGGCCCAGTGTAGGTACAACCGGGCGTACAATAGTTTGAGTGAATGACTCGGTATAGGCACAACATTGCTTACTATTGTGTTAATGAAGCTTTCGCTACATTTGCCTATGGCCCCTTGTTTTTAAGGACACCTGCGGTCCCAACCGCTGGGACGATATAGAGCCATGGCCGCCACGTCTGAAACTTATCATTAAACTATTCGTTCTTATAGTTTCTAGAAAGTTGAAATATAATTGATCTTGCTATTTAAGAAATACAAATCATAATAGGAGCCCCCCCCTCCCCCCAATCTTCGCCCCCACTTTCTAGCCTTATGTTTGAAGTTGTATGAATATGTCATTATGTACATTCCTTGCGAGTTTGTGAGGCATTTAATGGAAGGTGATAGATCAAACAGAAGAGTTGTTTTATATTTTCTGTACACAAATCTCAACACCCTATATCAAGAGCTACCCATGACAAGGTAACGAATACATATCTTTCACCGTATGTACAAGTACTTGTATACAACCGAAATGCTCTTACTTATATACCGCTTAATGATCTTTGACTACAACATATCAATTAACATATTTCATCCTTTTCATTAAAAAAAAAATTTTGAATATTATTTTTAATGCTTGTTACCCATAAGATCAAGTAGATGCTGCAATGAAATCAAACAATTATATCCACTGGATATTTCGTTTATAACTTCCACAACTATTGATAATACAATTTATTCAATTTTAAATTTAAAAAAAACATGTTTCTAAATTTAAAAAAAAAAAAGAAAAGGAAATCAATCAAATATTAATGTTTAAAAAGGCAGATTGTATTTAATTAAAGAATTTTTTAGCGGATTTCACTCCAAGATTGTGTCTGGTGTCCTATGAAGATTAATCAGTTTTCCAGGCAGACTTATAATGCTGCGAACAAAATAAAAACAAAACAGTGACGGCACAGACTGACAGACAGACACGTTCATAAGGACTGCGGTATCCTGGACTGATGTTGATACTGATAGGTAGAATCAGTGACGTGGGCATGGACGCGCCTGGGCACACAACAGCTCTATTGATTTTCTGAAGACTACAAAAGTCCCTGAGGTGATCGAGTTTCCTCATTAAGTAGGTCAGCTGACGGTCTTTTCTTTTCTTTTTGTTTTTTCCCTCCTGGATGCGTTGAAGATATGAAGAACATTTTCTTAATGCAGCTTTAGTTTAACAACGTGTTTCATGTTTTGTATTATTATAATATGAAAGTACTCTGGTCTTCCTTTGTGGTCACATGCCCTCCACCCCCCGCCCCCGGTTCCGTCACAGTGTCTTCATGTCATCTATGCATTTCGGAGAATCTGTTTATTCTTGTTTCATAATAAATGATGTGTACATAAATTCTATCATTAAGACAACAAAACATGTAAACACATATTATAATTATTTTATTGGTGTACACATTTTTTCAGAAACATTCATCTTTGATATGATTTTACTAAACAAGAAATAAAAGAAGTTAAATTTAAAGAAGAAATTGTTTATTCAATTTTTGTTTGTTCGAGAAGCTTCCCAGGTCTCTTCTATTTTAAAGCACTAAAAGGACGCATAACCTATATTGGTTGGTTGAATTCGCAATCCATAGGGCCAGATATCAGTACACACGTTTCGTTTAGAGATGTGCAGAGCAGTTTCAAATGTTGGGACTTTGTTGCCAACATAGGACCCGTTGGCCGTAACCTCTAGGCTGTAACCTGTGGGCCGTAACCTGTGGGCAGTAACCTGTGGGCTGTAACCTGTGGGCAGTAACCTGTAGGCTGTAACCTGTGGGCAGTAACCTGTAGGCAGTAACCTGTAGGCCGTAACCTGTGGGTAGTAACATGGAGGCTGTAACCTGTGGGCAGTTACCTGTAGGCTGTAACCTGTGGGCAGTAACATGGAGGCTGTAACCTGTAGGCTGTAACCTGTGGGCAGTAAACTGTAGGCTGTAATCTGTAGACAGTAACCTGTAGGCTGTAACCTGTAACACACCCCAGGGATCATCCATAAAAGACCACACGCAATTTTGGCCGATATTTGATCACCCGTACCATTTTATCCAGAAAAAAAAAAAAAAATGTAGACACCCTAGTAATCGTTTTCGGAAATTTGATCGAAAGAAATTTCGACGACGGTAAATTGATCGACGGTAAATTTGATCGAACGGAGATTAGGTCGAATCTTTTTTTCAATTTTTACGTTAACATTTGGCTTCAAATTTCTTTTTGAACGCATTTTTTTGTTTTACTACATTGTATAGTGTGTTCAAAAAGAAATCTGATGAAAATTTTAACGTGTGAACTGAAAAAAAAAAGTTTCGACCAAATTTCCGTTCGATGAAATTTCCCTCGATCAGTTTACCGTGGACGAAATTTCGTTCTATTAAATTTCCGGTAACCCCTAGTAACATATCATCACCATTTTGGCACCCCCGCCCGCGGTCTCCCCTTCTTTCCCCATCAAACGTTAGATTCCACTTCAACAGCGTAAGTGAAAGTTATAGGACAATTACATAAACTGAAACACAATGACGTAAGTGAAAGTTATAGGACAATTACATAAACTGAAACACAATGACGTACACGATTAATCCAGTAAATTTTCGCATCCATTTAAAACAAATGAAGATTGGGGAAAACGTTGTCCAAGAGCAAGTAAATTGCGTCAGTGAATTTAAGGGTGTTCAATTCAGTGTTAATTCTTAATTGATATTTCAGTGATAGGATCACTCCTCCCCCTTCCCCCCCCCCCCCCCCCCCCCCCCCCCCCCCAAACCTCATCCCGGTTGTAGCGTGAAACACTACCAAGTGAAATTCAGACTCAAGATGCCTACTTTGTTTTTTTTTAAAGGGACGATTAGGAACAGCCATGTCCTATGTTTGTTTACGGTGGTGTGACGTCCTGTACCCCTCTTTAGTCACGTCCACCCGAGCACCCTCTCCTCCAACCCCACCCCCTCCCCTCCCAACTTTTGCCCCCACAGAGACTCGTTAAGCTCCACTGATAAGCTATAAATAGCTTAGCCTAGTCGCCGGGGACACCGGCGTCATACGGGGCAGGCAGTCTCCTTTCTTCCAGACCAGCCAATAGTGTGGCCTCACTAGGACTGTGTTTGAGGTGTGTTTCCACTTCCAGTCGTTCGTTCTGGGATACTTCCATGGTCGGTTGACCTTTTTTGAGGATACAATCCTATCAGGGTTAGTTGATGTTAAATAAATAAAAATACTGTACACCACGTCCTTTGTTAAACTATGACGTTTCAAGAGTTACTCTCTAATTCTCAGTTTCATTCAATCATATCCGATTTTTCCCCAAATACCATTCCAAATGTATTTGTTAATGATAATAATACACTTCCGGGCTAATGTGAAGAGATAGCACCCTGACGTCATTTGCATGTTTTGTCCCTGGTTCCGATAGAGTCATTGCTGGTCTGTGAACTGGATTGTAATCTATGTATTGACGGAGCAGTCACTTTGACTTCTAATGACTGACGTTAAGGACTGAACACGAACATTTGGAGTCTTAGCAGATGTCTTCTCTCGGGAATATCGAGTCTTAGCAGATATCGTATCTCAGGAGCATCGAGTCTTAGCTGACATCTTATCTCAGGAGCATCGAGTCTTAGCTGATATCTTATCTCAGGAACATTGAGTACATTGAGTGGTAGATATCTCATCTCAGGAACATTGAGTCTCAGCTGATATCTTATCTCAGTAACATTGAGCCTTACCTGAGATCTTCTCTCAGGAACATCGAGCCTTAGCTGATATCTTAATCTCAGGAACATTGAGTCTTAGCTGATACCTTATCTCAGGAGCATTAAGTCTTAGCTGATATCTTCTCTGAGGAACATTGAGTCTTAGCAGTTATTAAAAAAAAGTCCAGTGAGTTTTCATTGCTATGGAAGCAATATTACCGCATTGTAATAAGCACATTTTAAAAATATTTCAACCTGAGAACCCGACTCTTAGAATCCGCCTATTTCACCTCTTACCGAAAATTTTATATACATGTATCTTTAAAAAAAAAAAAATTCACCGGCTTAGAGAGTCTTGAAACAATTACAACTCATTCAGCTTTTGGACAACTGTCCTACTTAGTGATCCGTGACTTCCGTTATGTCCAGCACGAGTAGCACACAAAACGATCATTTCATTTCAAGTCAAGATAACATTTAATCGATCTTCAACTCCACCATCAATCCATTTTTTGTTTTGTTTACAACCTTTTCCAATAAATCTGTTCAGTCCTCCATCCTTTAGCACTGTTCATTTATAGGTATGAACAATAAGTTATAGTATTTACCCCGGGTCTACTTCCCATGATAACACATTGACTTGTCAGTTGTTAGGTTTGCAAGAGTCAAGAGGGATTTTTATGGGTATTCTAACCTTTGCCTTTAATTTATTTTATAGCATATTTTTTTTATGCGTGTTGAAAATACAGAGCTCCGCTTTAGTGTTCACCTCTTAACTTACTTCTAGGCACAACTTTTTTTTGTTGTAGTAACGTCATTGTATGTTACTCTTAACACCAAATGGTACACACTACACGGCTGTAGAGATGATTAATCAATACTGAATACCTGGTCGTGATTCGGCAGCCAATGGCTAACAGGCAGGCCTTTGCTACCGGCTGTCTGTTGTTGATGGTGGAAGTGCTTTTATTTGGTTGTACATGCTGTTCTCGTGGTGCACATTACCTGCTGTTCGAAGGATGTTCAGTGCTGGCTGTTCTAATGATTTACTGTACATGCTGTCCTAGTGGTGTCCAGTCCAGGCTGTTCTAATGGTAACGTTTATAGGCCTAAAAGGTGTACAAATGGGGTTTAGTGCTAATTGTTCTAATGGCGTACAGTAAATGGAATTCAAATTATACACAGTATATGTTTTACAAGGTTTACAGTACAGTCAATGCTGTTTTAATGGTGCTCATTGCATGCTTTTCTAATGATGTTCAGTGCAGGCTGTTTTAGTTGTGAAGTATCTTTTGCTCTAAGACCTAAGGAGATCACAAGCTTAGCGTTGCTTAGATAAAGATGCACACAATGAGCAATGTATAACGCAACTATTTAGATGGTCTAGTTCCAGTCAACGTACAGTCTGGTAGGAGAAGGGATACAATGGAAAAGGTTTACTTGATTGATGTCCCTTGCCTCCCGTCTCGGGGAACTCGCATTTGTAGTCGTTTTAACTTATTAGACACAGGCAAGACACAAGCAAAGACACCTGCTAACAGCACCGTAATTTTATCAGTCAGTAAACTCGCGTCCAATACCATAATATATTTTTTAAAAAACCTTGACCCTGAAACTAGCCATCCTGACAGAACTAAGACCAACGATGACAGGAAACTGCCAATATATATATATATATATATATATATTATATATTAAGCATCCATTAAGGCGAGTTAGCAGTGGCGTATACGTACATAAGTATCTAATTCTTTGTAGTTAAAAATACAACTGGCTTTTGACTTCTGCCTTCAAATGAAATCGTTGGGCTACTTTTCTGTTGAAAAGAGAATGGATTCAAACAATCACAATAATTTTTCTTTGCTCTGGTAATCAACTTGGCTCTTGGCAATCAACTTGGCTCTGGTAATCAACTTGGCTCTGGCAATCAACTTGGCTCTGGCAATTAACTTGGCTCTGGTTATCAACTTGGCTCTGGCAATCAACTTGGCTCTGGCAATTAACTTGGCTCTGGCAATCAACTTGGCTCTGGCAAACAACATTTTTTGCACTATCGATTCCTATTTGTTTATTATTTTGTCTCTAAAAGGAAAATTGTTAAAAGTGGGATTTGAACTCACGCCGTCATTGTCTATTTAGCACTGTTTATGTTTTCCAAGTGCTATTAAGATACAACATGAAATGGCGTCAGTGGGCTGTCGAGCGCGTACCAAGCTCGTTAATTCCCTCCCCAAAGCACCTTTCCCCCAGCCCAAATATCGGGCCGCGTAGCGGCACATTGGAAATCGCCCTTTGTCAGCCCCCACTCGCATACGCTCGATCGGATTTACCATTGGGAGGCCTCCCTAAACCAAGGACATCCGGTCGGCCGAACGCTGCATTCACGGTCGACTTTCCTACAGGGGTCGGGATGGTACATTCACGTCCTAATATCTTCCCTCTCCCACCTCGGGGAAGCGTCGGACGCCCTCCTAGGTGACGAAGCAACTGGGACGAAGGGCCAAGATTCGCTATATGATTCTACTGCAAACTTTGTCGCGCCCAGTAGTACATACAACAACAAATTCAGGTTTGAGTTGTTGATGGTACTTATTTGGAGTTGTACAATTGTCTTAGACACTCTAAGAAACAGTGGCTCAATAATATTTTTGGATGGTGACTGATAGAACCGATTTCTTTTGGTATCCAGCTGAGGCCATTTGCTTTCGTTAATAGTTCGTGCGTTTGAGTTAGGGCCGATACAGCTTTAAGTCTATCGTCAACACACATATCAATAGCTCAACCGGCTTTGTACTTCAATAAACAATCTTCTCTGGGATATGTCTTCGATGTTTGTAGCCACCCGAGAGGGAGAAACAAAGGAATTGCTCTTCCTTCAGTGTATCCGTTGCCCCAGCAACCGGATATGTTCTGTAATTTCTTTACAAGCAAAGTTGCTGATATTCGCGCTGAGCTTGATCGTCTTGACATGTCCCCACTAGATTTGCCTCCTTTTCCCTGTGTTAGTTCACATTTTCAAGTTTTTAAACCGGTTTTAGAACAAGAGGTCAAAAGTGTTATTGTGCAATCTAAACCTACGTCATGTTCTTTCGACCCCCCCCCCCCCCCCCCCCCCCCCCCCCCTGTTGGTTGAGTCATTAGATCATTAGCTGCCAACGATAACCTACAAATCAATGGAAGCTTATCTTCCCTGTCACTGTTTCCCTCTTTGTAAGTAAGCTGTCATCAGACCATTGCAAAGAAACCTGTTTCGAATGAAAATAATTTAAAAAAACTATAGACCTGTATCTGACTTATCATTCTTATCTAAAGTCATTAAAAACTGGCTCTAAAAGAACTTTTTACTTACTTAAACGACCACTCTCTTCTCAGTCTTAATCTGTCGGCCTATAGACCTTTCCATAGAACTGAGACAGCTCTCTTGAGAGTCACCTATGACCTCTTGCTCGCATTGGACAGCGGTGATATCCCCATCCTGATCCTCTTAGACGTCAGTGCGGCCTTTGACACTGTTGACCATAAAACCCGTGAAAATAACTTTGCAATTTCGGGATCAGTTTTGGCTTGGTTTAGGTCCTACCTCTCCGATATAATGCAGGCGGTCGCTGTCGATGGCTGCCTCTCCGGCAGTGCTGACTTGGTGTACTGAGTGACAAAAGGGTCCGTTTTACGCCCGGTTCTATTCACAATGTGTACCAGGCCACTGCTTGTCTTGCTCGGGAGGCATGCTGCGGAGAGCCAGTCATTCGCAGATGACACGCAGCTATACAAGCATACCCATTCCTCTCGTGTTGATTCTGCTGTCCGGACTTTGCGGGAGAGCATTGATGATGTTAAGACATGGATGACACTCAGCAAGTTGAAGCTTAACGATGACAAAACGGAAGCACTCCTTATTCACGATCACAAATCATCCTCTAACTCACCTCTCCCCACTTCATTTCATGTAGGTAACTCCGACATACAGTTTACATTCTCCGCTAGGAATCTTGGTTATATTCTGTCTAACAACATGTCTATCGATAATAATATCTCTGCATACACCGCTATTCGCCAGATTAGCTCCATCCACCGCTACCTCACAGTTAGCGCAACAAAAACCGTAGTTTGTGCTCTAGTTATCTCTTGTCTTGACTATTGTAACCCTTTTCTATCAGGTTTACCAGAACACTTCTTACAAAAATTACAAAAGGTTCAAAACTCAGCTGCTAAGCTAATTATAAAGCAAAATCAGTGACCACGTCACACCACTACTTCATTCACTTCATCGACAAATTTTTTCTGGAACTCCTCCCCTTCCTATCTAACCGCACTTCTCTCTGTCTATTCATCCCTCCGACAGCTTCGCTCCTTCGCAGACGCGCGTATTCTTTCTATCCCCAAGACTCGCACAAAAACATACGGTGAACGATCGTTCTCTTTCTGTGCCCCCAAACAATGGAATTCTCTTGCACTACACATTCGCAATATACCGACCATCACAGCCTCCGAAAACTGCACTCAAAACACATCTCTTTAAACGTTACTATCCTGACCTATACCCCCCCCCCCTCCCCTTTTCCTCTGACCGATAAACGATGCTGCTGGGTGCAATCCATGGCTTGACATGTAAATGGTTCTGGAATGAGTGGCGTGAATATACCTTTGTTTTCTTTTATTTAATTAAAGGACGTTAACTTTTAAGTTCATGATTATGTTTGTTAAATTGTATGTACAGCGTGGTGAGCCCAGCCCTAGGCTTGGGGTACCGCGCTAAAGAAAACCGCCACTAATAATAACAATATCTATGTGGTGTCTATGTACATCTCTATATCGTGTCTCGATATTTGAATATATAATACACTCTTTCTAGTTTCTTTATTGCATCAGTACGTGTTTGAATGTGCCCGATTGACTGCATGTTGCAATCTTGGCTTTATGTTTATAATTCATTTTTATGTGCCCAAGCTATTCATGTACAGCACACTGTTTTCGAGGACCATTAACATTGCTTGCCATATCTTTCATGGCTTTACTAAGGACGAGCACCATAAAACTGGTTCTTAGTTCGCTTAGATCGCTTAGTTTTTGTTTAAAGATCTTTTAGTTTGTTATTAAAGATAATTTAGTTTGTTCAAAAAAGATAGCTAAGTTTTTTCTTAAACATCCCTTAGTTTGTGTTATTAAAAGATCGTTTAGTTTGTTCATAAAGATCGCTTAGTTGTTCTTAAAGATCATTCAATTTGTTCTTAAAGATCATTTTGTTTGTTTTATAGATCTTTTAGCTTGTTATTAAAATCGTTTAGTTTGTTCTTAAAGATCACTTATTTTGGTGTTGAAGATCGCTTAGTTTTTTCATAATGATCGCTTAGTTTGTTCTTATAGATTATTGACTTTGTTCCCTAAGATCGATTAGTTTGTTCTTAAAGATCTTTTAGTTTGTTCCTAAAGAACATTTATTTTTCTGTTAAAGATCGCTTAGTTTATTCTTATAAATTATTTAGTTTACTATTAAAGATCATTTGTTTTGTTCTTAAAGATCATTTAGTTCGTTCTTAAAAATCACTTAATTTTTTCTTTAAGATCATTTAGTTTTTTTTTTATTGAAGATCGCTTAGATTGTTCTTAAAGATCTCTTAGTTTTTTTAAAAGATCGTTTAGTTTGTTCTTAAATGTCGCTTAGTTTGTTGTTAACTATCGTTTAGTTTGTTCTCAAACCGGGGTGGTAAGGGGGGACTTTAGAGACGTTAAATATCCACCCCAACCCCTTAGAAAGTCCGGCCCTGTTGCTGCGTGAGCAGCAATCCGGCTGGCCAGGTGTTTCTTCTCTGGGGCTGCCACGCTCGGCGGCCAATCGAGTGGAGGTCGAGTGTGGCGGTCTTAGGGGCGGAGCGTCCCTGGCGTGCCGCTTCGCGGCCCGATCGGAATAAAGACCACTGGGGGAGTGGTTGACGGCCGGTTTGGTTGGCGGGGTGGTGCGTTGGGGAGGACCATATGAGCCTCAAGGCTCGGTGTTCGCTGATTTTCTTAAGTTAGTTAGTTAGTTTGTTCTCAAAGATCGTTTAATTTGTTCTTAAAGATCGCTTTATTTGTTTTTAAAGATCTCTTCATTTGTTTTTAAAGATCGTTTAGTTTGTTCTTAAAGATTGTTTAGTTTGTTCGTTAATGTCGCTTAGTTTGTTGTTAAATATCGCTTTCGCTGAGTATTAGATGACCGAAAAACCTCAGTCACTTTCGGCCAGATGGCCGAAAGTCTAAGTCAATTTCGACCGAAACCGAAAAAAAACGAAAGTTAACTTTTCTCTTTCGGTCGAAACCGGAATTAAGCCGAAAGTTAACTTTTCAATTTCGGCCGAAACCGGAATTAAGCCGAGAGTTAACTTTCAGTTTCTGCCAAAACCGAAACTTGGCCGAAATGGATAAACTGGCCTTTTTCGGCGCCAAAACCGAAGCCGAACCGAAATTCGGTCGGTCTCTAATGGTTTTAGCCTATCTGAGGGAGGGAGGGAGGGAGGAAGGCACAAGAGTAATTAATGGAGATTCTTGGAACGGTCTTATCAGCAGCAGTCATCATGACAACCAACTGACTGCTGTAACAATTCATTGCGACATATCAATCAATACCTTTTACGACACTAACATGGTGGCCGATTTGTCGAGGAATGATCATGGCAGTTAGTAGGTTTAAACAAATTAGGTCTTGATGGCATAATTATGGCCAGTGAGTTGGCATGTTTCCAGGAACCTGGTGGATGCTTGTAAGATGGTAGTTTCACTCTGTGAGCAGATGCAACTTGGTATGTTGGCTTGGTAAGTCATAATGCAACTTGGTATGTTGACTTGGTAAGTCATAATGCAATTTGGTATGTTGACTTGGTAAGTTATAATGTAACTTGGTATGTTGACTTGGTAAGTCATAATGAAACTTGGTATGTTGACTTGGTATGTCATAATTCAACTTGGAATGTTGAATTGGTAAGTCATAATGTAAATTGGTATGTTGACTTGGTAAGTCATAATTCAACTTGGAATGTTGACTTGGTAAGTTATAATGTAACTTGGTATGTTGACTTGTTAAGTCATAATGTAACTTGGTATGTGGACTTATATTGTAGTCATATGTAAATTGACATGCTGACATTGCAGTCAAATATAAATTGGTATGTATAGAAACCTTGCAATCATATGTAAATTGGTAAATTAAACTTGCAAGCATATGTGAATTGGTATTTTCACCGTGCAGTCATATATAAATGGGTGTGTCGACCTTGCAGTCATGTTAAATGGATGTTATTCAATGAATGCCATCAACATTGCTATTCAGTGTTTAAGCATTTCATTTAAAAAGAAACAACTCAACTGCACCAGTAGCTTTGAACCATTCCCCTGTTCTAAAATAGTTGTTTTTGGATTCATTGTTTTCACTCTTAATCAAATCGAACGCAGAATTTAGCAGCCGCCAGCTATTCGAACAATGTACAGGTAAAATAAATGGACACAAAGTTTAAAAAAAAAAGAAAAAGAAATATAAAAACAAGTACCATACTATAAATCCACATAAATGAAACAATCACCCATGTCTATGCTTGTCTACCTTTTAAAACACTTAGTCTTGTCTCCCATGTCTGCGCTTGTCCACCTTTTTAAACACGTCTCCCATGTCTATGCTTGTCTACCTTTCTAAAACACATGTCTCCCATGTCTATGCTTGTCTACCTTTCTAAAACACATGTCTCCCATGTCTATGCTTGTCTACACAGGACGTCACTTCTAAACCTTTTATCGATTAAAAAAAATCAATACAATTTTTTGTTTACCGGTAAATAACAAAATAGAGTGCTTTGTTTAAAATGAATTGTTATCAAACTTTGTTTACTCAGAGATTTAAATGTCTCGTTAGTTTACTGTGATACAACCTAGACGGGAAGAGATGAGTTTTATGTACCAGAGATTTGTATTATGTACCAGCGTTTGTATTATTTACCATAGATTTGTATTATGTACCAGAGATGTGTAAGTCTCATTATATTATTGGGTCACAGCCTAGACGGGGAAGAGATGAGGTTTATGTCAGAGCTGACAAGTGGGAAGTTAGAACTGGACTTGTTTGGCTGGAGATGAAACACGTGTATGGGTTGGACAATACAGAGAGAGGAAAAAACGATTAAATGTGACTAGTCTGATCAGTCGGTTTAATTTATAACCTTTAATCTCCACAGCTTGAGGGGATCAATGTCCAGTGAATGCCATGGCCGTGATAACCTGTGACCCTTTCTACTGGTGCGGTCTCCTGGGCTACGGTGTCGGCATCCTGTTTATGATCGTCGGAACTGGCACCACCCACTGGCTGATCGACAGCAACGGGCCCGGTACTGGAGGTTTATTCTGGATGTGTCAGTCAAGTGACCACTGCATGTCCATCACGTCCAACGGTGAGTGCTACTATGGGGACAAGACACTGACCGTTTAATCACGTGACCCGTTGGACCCATTCGATAAATTATTCGCTTAAAACCTGACCGATGTTTGCAGTCGTTTAGATGGTTAAGTCACAAAATTGCGCATTTTCATCATCCGTTACATTTTTGGATTTATTTGTTTGAGATATGCGATAGTTAATGTCGCTGGACAACGCAACTTTGCCATGTGGTTTTAGCAAGTACAATGTCCTCGGATCAATGGCATCATGTGTTGGAGAATTGATGTTGGAGGTGGGGGGGGGGCAGTTAATAATTGGATCGTTGGGAAGTATGAGGTCCCTTCATCACTGGCTGTAAGTGAGCAAGTTAGAGGGAAGTTCTGTGTTAATTAAGGTAAATGGAAGTTCTATGTTAAATAATATAATGCAACGATTCATCAGGGGCGAGGCGACCTTCTCCACCAATGACACTTCCACCAATGTTGCTTCCACCAATGTTGCTTCCACCAATGTTGCTTCCACCAATGTCACTTCCACCAATGTTGCTTCCACCAATGATACTTCCGACAATGCTACTTCCCCGATGTTATTTCCACGAATGACAATTCCAATAATGTCACTTCCACCATTGATACTTACACCAATAACACTGCCACCAATGACCCTTCAACTAATGACACCCGCTAAATGAAACTTCCGCCAACGCCACTTCCACCAATGCCACTTCCACCAGTCCACTTCCACCAAATGTCACTTCCGCTAATGCCACTTCCCCTCAATGCCACTTCCACCAATGCCACTTTCACCAATGGCAATTCTACCAATGTCATTTCAACTAATGCCACTTCCACCAATGCCAATTCCACCAATCCACTTCCACCAATGCAACTTCCACCAATGCCACTTCCACCAATGCCACTTCCACCAATGCCACTTCCAGCAATGCCACTTCCACAATGCGAATTCCACAAATGCCACTTCCGCTAACGTTACTTCCGCCAGGATCACTTCCAACAATGACCCACTGAGTTCAGTGGCCTTATCTCTGTTTGCCTATTGCAGATAATGAATCTACCGTCCAAGCCCTGCTCATCTCTGGTATCGTTGTGGCAGCTTTAGCCCTGGCAATGGCGTTGATGTTCTTGCTAAAAACTCCTTCTGGAGCTCCAAGGAGTAAAAATCTGGCCCATCTCAGCTGGGTTATGGCCATGGTTGCCGGTAAGAAGGAAATGAGTTGATCGACATTTATAAATTCACAAGTATTCTAGTGATGATCATTCCCAAACTAATGCATTTTTATTAATTTTATGTATTTATTTTATTATTGTTATTTTTTAAGGACAGCGCTACTAACTAAATCCTGACCCCCCCCCCACCTTTGTTTAGCCGCTAGTTCACTGGAGTTTCATTTCTATAAGTATAATGAAGTCGTTGTCCTGCTTCCCAGGTTTGCTTGGGATCATCGGAGCCGGCTATTACGGCGTCAACATCTTCAGCGTTATCAAAATGCGCCTCAGGCCCGTGACGGACATCGAGCTCGGCTACTCCTTCGCCTTGAACTTGGCCGGATCCATCCTGCTCTTCTTCTCCGGCATGTCCATCTGGACTGGGGCCTCGAGGATAATCAACGGATCTCTGCCCCACTCCCAGGGACTCGGCTTTGGCTCGGACGCCAACATAATGACCATCTCCGACGCCCGCTTAGGCAACACCAACGGGGGGTACTGCTACCCGCCCCCGCACTACAGCACCGTGTGCCAGCCCTACTACCCGGCAGAGTTCGACCCGAAGCAGGTGCCGCCCCCGACCTATGACGAGCTTCAACTTCAGGGGACGCTACCGCCGGCGTACTCGTCTCAGTACGTTTCTCAGAGTTTGTCTCCCGTAACGCACGCCTCGAAGCGGGAAGACGTACCGCAAGGGCAGCAACCCCCGCCTTATCACCCTCCATCTCACAGCCGCGTGGAGTTACCTCCCCCTCCCCAGTATAACCCAACGTAGTGCTTACCAATAATCGGCGGACTTACTTGACGCTATCATGGAGATAATTCCCATGCAAGTCGAAAAACTATTTGAAAAAAAAGTTATTGTAATCTACGAAAAAAAAAAAAAACAAAAAAAAAAAAAAAAAATATTCCCATGCAAGTCAAAAAACTATTTAAAAAAAAAGTTATTGTAATCAACGAAAAAAAAAAAAAGAAAAAAAAAAAAAAAAAAGAAAGGAATTCGGAGTTTATTTTCTGATCGATGTTTTGAAGATATCCCATTGGCTACATTTTAAATTTATGGTCTTCTGCATTAACTGCTAAATGTTAAATCTCTGAGTTTAGCTACTCAATTGAATAAGGCATAAAGGGAACAATAGACTTGTGGGAGCGGATGCCAGCGGATGCCAGCGAACACCTCCCTCAACTTTGCCTGGACTTCAATCATGTTTATGTAAATCAGGCTCTCCATCGGTTTGCTAAAATATTGTATGTACCCATTCACCCTGCCCTCCCCTCGCAATCCTATGGATAACTCCTAGATCCGCCTCTGCACCCTGTATAGCAAATGTATATGTACTGCAAATATCCATGCTAAAGTTTGCAAGAACAGTTTATGGCCATTCCCTAATGTAACGAGTGCCGACAAAAGGTAACATAATACTATTTAAACATACGCCTGGGCATATGAGGACATGTAGGACATAGGATTATTGCGCTGGTGGAAGTTGAGCTGCGACACTGCGGAAGGCTTTAGATGCGTGACACATAATGGTCCGGTACAAAGAAATGGCACCACCCTAATGGTCAGCGTTGTTGACCTCTTCTAGCTGAGCGTTATGAGCCTCAAACAATGCCTGGGCTGTGCAGCATTGGACATACATTTTAACAACCAGTTGATGTAAATACAATCACATTTGATGTGTGTTAATTAATTTACCCAGAACATATCTTTTCTTATTTCAGCGGAAAAAAAGGGGGGGGGGGGTTTAAAATGACATTAAAAGTTTTTTTGTTTTTGTTTTTTTGAANGTTCCAATTTCGAAACCTTTGCATATCAATTCACAAAAGTTTTGTCGCAATGTGATCAATGGTAGAAATGCATATGGAAATTATATTTATATCGCTTATATAAGAAAAAAACGAATGTAGGGCCACCGGTCACAAAAGGAAAATTGTAGAATTGTTGCACTAATTGATAACCGTTCCTACAAAGTCACATACAGAAACGCTTTATGTATTTGATTAAATTCCATCCACGAATGCATTAGTTCTGTTTAAAATTTTAGTTATGCAGTTCATTTAAGAATAAAACAAATTTTTGGGCCACTGGCATGAAAAGAATTTCTTTGAAATGGTTGAAATAATTCAGATACTTATTCGGACATACCCACAGCAACTAACCAAAGTTTTTCCTCAATCCAATAAACAGCGTAGGAACACATACGGAAAATATACTTACATTGCTCAATTAGGAAAAAAACAAATTTAGGGCCGCTGCACAAACGGAATATTTTAAAGGACTTGTAATGACTAACAAAAATGACAACCCACCTAAGGAGTTTTTATGTTTGTTTGTTGTATTTTAGTTTTTTCTTTCTTTTTTTTTCTTTTTTTTTTTTTTTTTTTTTTTTTACTGTAACACCTCTATTTCTTTAATTTTCAATTCCTTGTACATATAAGAATGATATGTTTTTGCGGAATTCAATCTCATAAATTGTAAAGAGCTACATTATTAATCGTTAGGTACCGGTACACGACACCAGCAAACAACCGAAAGATAACTTTCGTAAAGTTCTGTGTATAATTCGTGGCGTGATTTTGAAGTCAAGTTTTTATGGTGAATGATTATCTCAGGCTTTACTTTGCTTACTTTAACATAAACGTGTGTGTTGTTGGAATGAAACGAAGTACCGGTAATTAAAACACACGTTAGATGAGACAGCTTGACTTCGGTTACAATTCAATTTGTAAACAAGCTGTAAGCCAGTTTTCAAAATAAAATGAAAGCAAAAAAAGAAAAAAAAAAAATTAAAATAAATTAAAATGTTATTATGTGTGCCCGTTTTTTAAATTATTGTTTTGGTTTCTTATTAAAATTAGTGAAATATTAGTGAAATTTTGGTGAGAACACAGATCATAAGAAATATTTCTAGCCGTGTTCTTGATGAGATCACTGATTGGGTGATTTTGTTTTCATAAGCCACGGAATGCCAACAGGGTCATATCAACACGTTATGACTATAGCACGTGTTACAGAATATGGTGCGCTGACTTGGTCATGTCTCTGTACTGCATGCATTAAGTACCGGGTGCCAATACTAATATGTGCAGAGATTTGACAAACCTGTACTACCTGACATGGATTTACTTGCTTCAAGTCTGCAAAGAATCGACCAGTGTCACGTTTGGTAGATTTTTCTGCATACACGACACAATAATTTGCTTTTGATACGCTCTGATTAAAAAATTCAAATTAATTAATAATAAAATTAATTATATCACGTTCGTTGCATTTTTTATGGTTTGATTTCATCTCCTCGGCATTCAGTGTGACCTGTTTTATATTTATTTTTCACTTATGGTTAAGACAATTCCTTTCAATAAAAGTTGTGTAGAATTAATGAAGGAATTCAGCCCAATGCGTCTAGTTAAGTGGTTCTCAAACCTTCCTAATGCCGCGACCCTTTAATACAACTCCTTATGTGCTGGTGACCCCCAATCACAAAATTATTTTCGTTGCTACTTCATAGCTGTAGAGTATATGTGTTTTCCGATGGTCATAGGCGACCCCTGTGATAGGGTCGTTGGATCGTACCAGGTGTCCACTGTTAGAGCGAATAGTCCGCTTGTTTCACATTGTGTTCACTATTTTTTTTCTTCACAAAATAAAGGACTTTTTTTAACTACCCCCCCACCCCCTCCCCCACCCCACCCCCTCCGCCTGTCCGCTATTTTTTGGAAGCAGACCTGACAACCCTAAGTTGAACCCCCAAAGGGGCCGCGACCCACAGTTTGAGAACCGCTGGTCTAGTTCATCCGTTTGTTACATAGAGGGGAAGAAATATTAGTCACGTGTGTAAATTACATAACATTGACTCTCAACTTGTTAATTAGGGACTCTTTTCTTTATATAATCAACATAACGGGGGATTTTTAAAAAATAAAATTTTGTTGTTACATACATATTGGATTTTAGACTTTATTTTATTTTGATTAATTGTTTATTATTATAATTATCATTATTCCTGAAGTGTCAAAGTTTTAATTAAACAATCTGAAATTGATGAGGTATGCAGCCCCATCATCTTTACCTAATTTGAACAAGCCATATGGATTGCTATGTTCATTTCGAACTGGATACTATTGAAGATGACCCAAGGGTAGTAGTAGTGGGTGGAAATTCAACACACACTGCCCCCCCCCCCACACACACGGATTAACACCTGGCTATCAAATCAAATAAAAAAAAATAATAATAATACAAATTTCGACATCTTTTGTTTAAACACACCATTTTGGTTTTGATAAATCCGATTATGCTTGATGTTAAACTCGTAATGACATTTGGTCTCAATACCCCGGCTGAGAAGAGTGTTTTGATAAAGCATGTTTAGAAACAGACTGAGATGACTAGATCACAGCTGTAACATTAAATTGGAGATCTAGCTGGTTTTAATTATAACAAAAACAAAACAAAAACTCTTAAGGTAATTTGTCCGGTCAACTGGAGACTGGAGACCCTGTCGGGAAAATACACAGGGTGGCCATGGTCGGGGTGGGGGGGAATCCCGAAAATCTGTGGTGTTTGGTCGGGTGTTTGATTCGAGGAAGTGAAATCTCGGGTGCTCTAAGTGTGCCGCGAAATATGGGGTGCTCTCCTATATGTGCCGCGAAATCTCGGGGGTTCTGTGTGTGCCTCGAAGTATGGGGTGCTCTGTGTGTGCCGCGAAATCTCGGGGGTTCTCCTGTGTGTGACGGCAGAGAGACAAGTGGCCAAAAATAGTGTCTTCCCAACCTATCCCCATTGACTTTTGTTCTCGATTTCATTGCAAGATATTTGTGTTGCGGTGTGTATTTTAAGCAACGCCCGCAAAGGTTGACCAGCTCTTTATTCAAAAGATGAAACAACAAATATGCAGTCTAATATTTTAATTAAGTAAAAGATTCTTAAAGTACACATTAATTTCGTCCTCAAAGTTTCCCCCTCGAAATATGAATCAAATGCAAACAGCAACATAACTAGTGAACATGTGGGGGGGGGGGCGTAGGGGTGGGGGTACTTCAACTTGGCATTTCTCCCCCATCAAGGTAATCTGCAGAAATGTCAACGCCGGACAGTTTGGCTTCATAGCGTAAGGTGTTAGAAAAAGATGCGGTGGTGGCTATGGGTTGTGTGTGTTTAGTGGGGGCAGAAGGGGTGGTGGTGGCTATGGGTTGTATGTGGGGTGGGGGACTTCAACTTGGCTACAACCAAGAAGAGGACAGGAGAACGTATCGATTATTAAGCCGTTGCATAACTCAAAGCACCAACCCCATGCATTGTTAGCGTCTGGTCGACTGCTTCCATTTCCGGCTGCGTCACTTACAAGTAGTATGTAAACTAGCATACATTTATTAATCTTTCAATCTTCGCCATGAACTGTAAAAATTAAAAAAAAATAAATAAAGGGGAATAACCTCGTGACATAATCTCGTGACATTTACAACGGGAGACAACAAAGATAATAATCTCTGGTAAAAAAAATAAAAATAAAGGGGAATAACCTCGTGACATACCTCGTGACATTTGCAACGGGAGACAACAAAGATAATAATTTCTGGTCACTTTTTTACATTACACATAGGGATCTTAATAATAATGACCACCTTAGTTGCTGGGCATGTTGACTTCTAAACCAAGAGGAGATGGTCGTGCTGCGAGGTCCAGGAGTGACGTCAAGGAGGGTCTCATTTATCCGAACATTTCAAACTTTGGAGGAACTCTCAAATTAATTTCCTTTATTCAATACTCTTAAAATAAAATAAATCAAATCAAAGAACTTGCACATTTTTATATTGCTAGATGAGTCGTCAGTTTATCAGTGAGTGTTTAAAGAGGCTCAATGAATAGAGTCCCACAATTGTGTACACGTTTAAGAACCACTGCTTTAGGATAAGCATTTTCTTTAAGCTAATGACCCACCTTGAGTTAATCCTTATATAATGTAATTATCCACCGTGAATTAATCCTAATATAATGTAATGACCCAACTTGAGTTATTGACTTAAATAAGGTAATGACCCACCCAGAATTAATCCTTACATATTAAACCCTGGAACGCATTTGAACAAATTACTTGTAATTTTTATGTTTTCTAGCTTCTTAGATATATTTGAGCACTTCTCCCAAGTGCTTGGCACGCCACGGGTGCATGTACACAGCGCTGGACACACCATAAGCGCCTCTATCCACTGCTGGCACACCATGAGCGCATCTACCCACTGTTGGACACACCATGAGCGCATCTACCCACTGCTAGACACACCATAAGAGCATCTACACAGTGATGGACACACTATGACACATCTACACAATGATGGACACACCATGAGCGCTTCTACCCACTGCTAGACACACCATGAGATCATCTACACAGTGATGGACACACCATGACACATCGACACAGTGATGGACACACCATCAGCGCATCTACACTGTGATAGACACACCATGAGGGTATCTACTCACTGCTGGACACACCATGAGTGCCTCTATACAGTGATGGACACACCATGACACATCTACACAGTGATGGACACACTATGACACATCTACACAGTGATGGATACAATATAACAAATCCACACAGTGATGGACACACCATGACACATCTACACAGTGATGGATACAATATAACAAATCCACACAGTGATGGACACACCATGACACATCTACACAGTGATGGACACACCATGAGCGCATCTACTCAGTGATGGACACACTATGACACATCTACACAGTGATGGACACACTATGACACATGTACACAGTGATGGACATACCATGAGGGTATCTACTCACTGCTGGACACACCATGAGTGCATCTATACAGTGATGGACACTCCATGACACATCTACCATTGTGATGGACACACTATGACATATCTATACAGTGATGGACACACCATAACACATCTACACAGTAATGAACACTCCACGACACATCTACACAGTGATGGACACACCAATGAGCGCATGCATTGTACGCAATGAAGAGTCCCCCAACCCTGACACCTTTTCAATATAGCAGTATTCCCTGATGGCATGAGCTGTTCAAAATGGATCGTCTTCTTCTCGACTGGAGTAACTGACTGAACTATATGTTTATTGAATAATTGGTTTATTGAATAATATGTTAATTGAATTCTATTTTGATTGAATTATATTTTGATTGAATTATATTTTGATTGAATTATATGTTGATTGAATAATATGTTAATTGAATTATATATTGATTGAATTATATGTTGATTGAATTATATGTTGATTGAATTATACGTTGATTGAACTATATGTTGATTGAACAATATGTTGATTGAATCGTATGTTGATTGAATTATATTTTGATTGACGACGGTATTAATAAGACACGTTAGAACTGTGCTATAATAGCACACACACACACACACACACACTGAGTTGTTTCTTGTTGCTAAAGACGCTTCAATTTAACCGTCGCTTCAGATGACATACGTAACATGTGCCAGATACACTTGAGAGGAGTATATCCCGCAGCCTCGATATGCGATGGTAAGATCCGCAGCCTCAATATGCGATGATAAGATCCGCAGCCTCAATATGCGATGGTAAGATCCGCAGCCTCAATATGCGATGGTAAGATCCGCAGCCTCGATATGCGATGGTAAGATCCGCAGCCTCAATATGCGATGGTAAGATCCGCAGCCTCGATATGCGATGGTAAGATCCGCAGCCTCAATATGCGATGGTAAGATCCGCAGCCTCAATATGCGATGCTTAGACTTTATCAATGATGTGTTGATATGTTAGTTTACTGTAAGTTTGTGAAAATATTTTTTAATCATGACGTTGTAAATAATTAAGAAGAAAAAAAAAAACGAAGCTATTTTAAGTTTGTTGACTTATAAATATTATTTTTTTGCAGAAATACATTTTATCGGATTGTAACACTATAGAATGTAACACTCTAAAAATGTATGAACCATAGTTGGACTGTTGAGTTTGTAACACTATAAAATTTACCATTGTTGGACTGTTGAATTGCAACACTACAAACTTTACCATACCGGTACTTGAACAGTTGGATCGTAACACTACAGAATGTACCACACGTGCACTGTTAAATTGCAACGCTACAAAATGTACCATACTTGGACCGTTGGGTTGTAACACCGTAAAATTGACCTCAGAGGGACCGTTGGGTTGTAACACTGTAAAATTGACCTCAGAGGGATTGTTGGGTTGTAACACTGTAAAATTGACCTCAGAGGGACCGTTGGGTTGTAACACCGTAAAATTGACCTCAGAGGGACCGTTGGGTTGTAACACTGTAAAATTGACCTCAGAGGGACCGTTGGGTTGTAACACTGTAAAATTGACCTCAGAGGGACCGTTGGGTTGTAACACCGTAAAATTGACCTCAGAGGGACCGTTGGGTTGTAACACTGTAAAATTGACCTCAGAGGGACCGTTGTGTTGTAACACTGTAAAATTGACCTCAGAGGGATTGTTGGGTTGAGACTTACGTCAACATACACACATCAAAGATATATTTGAACCTCACAACGTATAGATAAGAACAAAAATATGTGTGTCAAGACTACAAGGTACAAATGAACAATATTTTGATATCGTTAAACTTGCGACAGAAGTTTACTTTCACTTTCAGCCTACATAATATGACGGATGATTAAAAAAAAAATTTTTAAAAAAAAAATGACTTTAATTTTACTGCCGGTTCTCAGAAAAACTCAGGCAAAATTCTTTCGAAATTTCCGAGAACAACCTGATTTTTTTTTTCTTTTTGCTGAAAGCTTTCCAGAGGAAAACTAAAATGTTCAAACTACAAACTGTTATTGAAGGACATAGATCTACTGCATCCACTTCAAAATATTCCTTTCAACGCGAATCGCAACAATAATTCAAATTCAGTCGACTACTACTTCAAAGAATTTATGATTTTGAGTTTAGGTAGAAAAAAGAAAAGTTCTTTTAGATTTCTCATTTTCTTTTCTCTTGCGGGAAAAAAAAGGGGGGGGGGGGGAGTTTTAAAAAATAATTTCTTGTTTTTAGAAAAAAAATTATTCCAATTTCAGATATTTTTTAAACTGCGATCCCCTTATATAGACGTTTCAGAATTTCTGACATAAAGAATTTATGATTTTGAGTTTAGGTAGAAAAAAGAAAAGTTCTTTTAGATTTCTCATTTTCTTTTCTCTTGCGGGAAAAAAAAGGGGGGGGGGTGAGTTTTAAAAAATAATTTCTTGTTTTTAGAAAAAAAATTATTCCATTTTCAGATATTTTTTAAACTGCGCTCACCTTATATAGACGTTTCAGAATTTCTGACAAATTCTCTGTGAGAAAAGTACCTCTAGAAAAAAAAAATTCTCTAACATTTTTAAGTCGTTTATTTCACAAATATACTATGGTCTTGTACCCAGGGGCGTAGCTAGGGTTGGTGTCACCCGATGCTGACTGCACCCCCACACCCCCTAGCTACGCCCCTGATTGTTCCTGTACACCAAAACTTACTTTGAGGCTTTCACTCATTTAAAAAAATAAATTATTCCTGACAACTGGTTTCGATAAAATATTTCATCAATAACTTCACATCTGTTTGTTGACAGAACAATACAATTTATGGTTGCTTTCTATCGGATCATCTCATCTGGTAAAAAATCTCTCTCCCCCCCCCCCCCCCCCATTTGTGCCAGGGTCCCGAGATAAAACGGTTCCCTCAAAGTAAGTAGGATCAACCCTGGCACGCCCAACAACAGTTTGATGTTTGACAACTTGAATACATGTGACGTCGACAGGGTCAGACTCTAAGAGTGATGTGTGGCTGACATGAATGATGGTGGGTCAGTTTGGAGGAGAGGAAGAACAGAAAAAAACAAAACATGTCCCTTTCACATCCATTCGTTTCTAACGACAAGCAAGACACAAACACTTAAGAAATAAATGAGTTTTCTGTAACAACCTAGTGGAATGATAATTTGGAAAAAAAATATGAAAAAAGTAAAAAGCATAAAAGATTTTTTTTGGACCATGCATACAATTTACTGATATCAATAGTTTGATTCATTTTCAGGTAATTTTCAAAAAAAAAAAAAAAAAAATTCAAAAAGCATAACATAAACAAATTCAAGTTTATAAAAAAACACTAATCAAGATAAAAAAAATATGAAAAAAGTAAAAAGCATAAAAGATTTTTTTTGGACCATGAATACAATTTACTGATATCAATAGTTTGATTCATTTTCAGGTAATTTTCAAAAAAAAAAAAAAAAATATTCAGAAAGCATAACATAAACAAGTTCAAGTTTATAAAAAAACACTAGTCAAGATATTATCACATGTAAAACGAACTTATTTTTTTCCATTATAGATATTTTTTCTTTGTTCTTTCTTTCTTTGTAAACAGCACAGACTCTGATATGATTGACCACTGTAGACCGGTCGCAGCTTCATTGCTCCAACATCTGGACGCATGGCATCGTGTGTTAGTACTTGAAGCCGCTTTCCAGAAGTTTCTGGAGCACATACTGAACCTGGGGGAGGAAAGGCAAAGACGGAGATGGGAAATTAATAAAACTAAAATAATAAAAATTGTTTTCCGGTAAAGTAAATTGTTTTCCGATCTTTGTGGAAACAATTTATATTGAATAGGAATAGCCACTGTTCTATATATACAAACAAGCACTAGTTAACCCTTCTCATTCCACCACATCAGCACAACTTAACATTTCTCACCTCACCTAATGTGCACAGCTTAACTCTTCTCACCCCACCAAATATGCCCAACTTAAACTTTCTCACCCCACCAAATATGCACAACTTGTCAGTCCAATAAATATGCACAAATTAACCCTCCTGATCCCACTCAATACGCACAACTGAACCCTTCTCATCCCAGGAAATATGCACAACATAAACCCTTCTCATCCCAGCAAATATGCACAGCGTAACCCTTCTCATCCCAGCAAATATGCACAACTTAACCCTTCTCATCCCAGCAAATATGCACAACTTGACCCTTCTCATCCCAGCAAATATGCACAACTTAACCCTTCTCATCCCACACAATATGCACAACTTAACCTTTCTCACCCTAGCAATTATGCACAACTTAACCCTTCTCATCCCACTCAATACGCACAACTTAACCCTTCTCATCCCAGCAAATATGCAAAACTTAAACCCTTCTCATCCCAGCAAATATGCACAGCTTAACCCATCTCATCCCAGGAAATATGCACAACTTAACCCTTCTCATCCCACACAATATGCACAACTTAACCCTTCTCATCCCAGCAAATATGCACAGCTTAACCCTTCATAAATCACGAAATACATCTAAATCAACCCTTCTCATCTCGCCAAATATGCTCATTTTAACCCTTCTCGCCCCAGCCCAAATGACTCACCTCATGCCACGACCTATCTGACATTCCCATAGCCAGCAAAGGTCTCTCGTCTCCCTCTATCGCCCCTTCAAACGCCCTCCGTAAGAGTTCCACATTCTGGTCGGTGAGACCAAGCTGTTCCCTTAGATCGTTCATGTCATTAGCGGCTGAGAGACAAAGAAAGAGAAAAAACAAACAAACTTTGTTACTATAACAAAATATTATTAAAAAAAAAAAAGAAGACCCCCCCCCCCCGGGCAAACCGGATATTTGCTTATTAACAAAATGTTTGGCTGTTTAGCCTGTAGCTCATTTGGTGTATGGCATCCGATGTTTGAACTAAAGCAATGTGTCATTACATCGTAAAAACAAGTTTCAAAATGTAAAGGTTGCCTACGGCCTACAGCCAATGAAATTCCTTCTGACCAACTCAACCAGTGGCCGTGTCCAGCTTTGATGATCGTCTAGCACTTTTGGAGCCTGGATATAGTTTTCGTATTTGAAAAAAAAAAAAAAAAAAAAAAAAAAAAACCCCAACACACCACACCAAAAAACCACAAAACACAACTATTTTTATAAAAAAAAAAAAAAAAAAAAGAAAAAAAAAAAAAAAAAACGCGTGGAATTGCACGTGGGAGCCCCCCCCCCCCACCTTTCTATTCTCTCCCTCATCTGAAAAGATATATTTTTAATTAAAGTGGTAGAAACGAGACAAAAAAACAATAAACTAACTTTAAAAAAAAATCATACATAACAAAAAAGAGCAATCTTGTAACTAAATGAGTGGTGACGTTTAGATGAGAAAGATAATGAACAATGAGATTGTTGGGGGGATGTGACAGGGAGCTCAAACAAAATTTAATGAAATTGAATTAAACAATAGATGCAGCAGAAAGGGGTTTTCGGATATGGTATACAATACGATTGGGCAAAATCAAATGTTAAAAAAAATGTGTACAATCGAAGACGCGTCCATGCTTCCTGTATGATGATATCCGTCACGTGTTCCACTGTCCCGTGGGAGAGTGCTCCAGGTGACGCAATATTGTGAAGGGCATTTTTTACGCGCTACAAATCACATACCGCAGAATGAATAACTTGAGTTCACGCAGGAAAAAAAAAATTGTGCAGCAGAAAAATCAACAAAAACTTCCTTTGCATCAAATGTCAGATTAGAGGACGTTAAGGGCGTGGCCCATCTCCTTTCACCTGGGCGCTGGCTGTCTTTTCTGGACGGTCAACGTTACTGTATCACCACGAGATCAAAGGCCCTTCCTTCGTGTTACAGGCTGGATGTGCCAAGTCACCATTCGTGATACATGCTAGATGTGACAAGTCACCATGAGTGATACATTCTGGCTGTGACAACTGTAATGAGGGATCCTCGCGATGACCACTGCCCCCAGATTCTATTTTCTGGCTCTTCTAGCCAAATCTCTATATCATTTTTGTGTTGGTTTTGTATTTTGGTAAACCGATCCATCAGGTCGTGGGAGGGCATTGATCATGGATCAGAGTCACCTGCAGGTTTTTTTGTTTTTTTTTTTAAAAACCTTCTTATATGATTGACGGGAGAGAAAAGGTTTTGTTGACAGGCTTTCGCGGTTTAGGGCAGGGACATTACCGAAAAGTAAATGTCAGCACTGACAAGTTCCCTCCCCTCTCATTACGTGACAGGAGTTGCGCCATCATTCCCCCTCGCCCCACCCCTTTGCTCTCTTTGTCCTGGAGTCTTAAGCGTTCAATGCATGCTTTCAATATACGCTTATAAACAGATCAGAACAAGAATTTTCCCAGTGGCACACAATTCGCGTCATGCTCTAATCATAGATTGAGTGAGTAGAAATCCAATAACCTTTCCCTTTGTGGAAATATTAACTATATAACTGCATTTCATTTCATTTCAAGGTGTATGTGTGAAATTTGACTTGAGAGAGTATGTGTGAAATTTCACTTGAAAGAGCATGTGGACAGTTTCACTTGAAAGAGGATGTGTACAAATTTCAGTTGAGAGAGAAAATGTACAATTTCACTTGAAAGAGTAAATGTACAATTTCACTTGAAAGAGTATGTGCACAAATTTCACTTGAAAGAGTAAATGTACAATTTCACTTGAAAGAGTATGTGCACAAATTTCACTTGAAAGAGTAAATGTACAATTTCACTTGAAAGAGTTTTTGCACAAATTTCACTTGAAAGAGTAAATGTACAATTTCACTTGAAAGAGTATGAGCACACATTTCACTTGAAAGAGTAAATGTACAATTTCACTTGAAAGAGTATATGTACAAATTTCACTTGAAAGAGAATGTGTATATATTAAAAAAAAAGATGCATGCATTTTAAAGTATTAGTGTTGTTGCTGACATGATCCCAGCTGAGACAAAACTGGTATGACGTTTGAAAGAGAAATGAACTAGAATTCTCCTGTAAAAGAGATAGAAAACAATGTAAACACAGTTCCGGTCTGGCTTCTTTATTCCTTCTATCCAGCATCGTCTACAGCCAAGCTTGGGTGAAGGAAGAGATGGGGGGAGGGGGGGGGGCAAGAAGGGCTTCCGCCCAAAGCCACTCATCTCGAGGAGGCATTTTCGATCAACTTCACATACTATATAAAACTGATTTTCGAATGTGTAGGCCTGTTATGTGTACATTGCACCTTTTCTTTAATTAGGGACGGCAAAACAAATGTGCAATGTACACATAACNGGGGGGGGGGGAAGGGCACACTTTCTCAACACTCCACTACTACTTCACTACTACTCCACTGCTACCTAACTGCTACTCCACTTCTACTTCACTGCTACGTCATTGCTACTCTTCTGTAGTGAGAATAAGCTGTGAGCTATATATAGCATGTCCTTGTGTAATGAAGATCACGTGATGTCTTACAAATCATAGATAAAAAATCAATTGCTTTAGACACCTCCCCCCATCTGAAAAAATCAACAAGAAGTCACGAGGTCAAGTCTTAGTCCTTGCCTTGGTCAGACACCGGCACTTTGAGGTTTATCGAATCTAACACTTTACAAGCACACGACACTTGTCAAAACGTATTTCTCCAACACCCCTTCAGACCTTTTCACAAGAATGGCCAAAAGCCGTAGCAACCCAATTTTCCGGCCGGTCTAAATACAAAGCCGACAACCAGAAATATCCTTATGCGTCAGAATCAAGACCTTCTGACAACCACCCACTCGTGGTATCGAACAGCTACTGGAGTTGAAGACGGGACGTGGAAGGGTGGGCTGAGAGTACATTCAGAGGACATGATCGCAAGGAACGATTTCTTGAAGGATAGTTGAGAGTATGTTTCTCGCGACACTACAGCAGCGAGACTATAGTTTCTGTGGTTGAGGATGGAAGGGGAGGTGGAGAGTAATTTTTCTGATGACGCAATATCCCGCGTGAGCCTTCTCGAATTTTAATTTTTAAAATCTATATTTAATAAAACAGAACCAAGAATATAATTTCTGTTTATGAGCTCCACACTGTTATTAAATGCAGATATAAAGATGGTAAGTGTATGGGGGCAAATGTTTCTTTAAATGCCAATTGGTGAGCCTAGAGGGGTGGCCAGATAGAGACAATAAACAAAATAAAGATAACAAATCCTCCTCATCCTCCTCATCCTCATGTCCCTTAGTCCTTGGACCGTTGGGGCGCCTCAAATAGACAATGACAATTAACTAATAATTTTTGGTCACGATTTTATCTTATCGCCAGACTCACCTATTAAAACGTGGGCAACCATATTGGGGTCGGCGCCGTTAAAAAGTTTGGGAACCATCCATTTTCTTTCATTCTCAACAAACGTGATCAGATCCTCAATCGGTGGCCTGGACGCTGAAATAGGGACAAATAAGGTCACAATTGAAGACAGCTAAAAAAAACAACAACATCATACATGTGTTAAGGACATATCTAGAAGTAAACCCTAATTATAAAAATAGTAATAATATAAATAAAATTAACCGTGATGATGAAAATTAGGTTAGTAGATTTAAAGGTATAAATAAAATTTATTACAATTTCGATGGTTTAGTAGCCCAGCTCACAACGTCATAATGTTTCCTTATACTCGCCGAGATTCTCAAAGTTATGGAAGAAAACTCGCCTTCAATACTAATAAACTCCTTCGTCTAATGCCATTTCGCTGTTCTTAACATAATATAAATCTATGGTTTAAGCAAGTCAATAACGTAATAATCACCGCTATCAAGTGTGTATGAGGCTGGTTGAATCTTTGAACCCAGAGTTCTTATTTCCGTGGTTAAATTTTTTAAAAAAAAGTTATCTCAACTGGTTTTCATGAAGGTGGACGAAAATAAAAAAAACAACAACAACGGATTGCTGTCCAACCAAACAACAGAAGAATTGTTTGCTTTTTACATACAGCCAGGGCCGTCGCAGAGGGGGGGGGGGGCTCTATGCCCTGCAGCTGCAGGTGGCCTCGGATATTCATAAAGGGTAAAAGGCTGGGAGGTGGGAAAACAAATTAAAACGCTCTAATTTGAATGCAAAAAAAAAAAAAAAGGGTGGGGGCGAACAAAACCGAGAAGTGGCATGTGATGCCCCATGGGGCCTTCAAAAGTCACGTGATGTGATGCCCCATGGGGCCTTCAAAAGTCACGTGATGTGATGCCCCATGGGGCCTTCAAAAGTCACGTGATGTGATGCCCCATGGGGCCTTCAAAAGTCACGTGATGTGATGCCCCATGGGGCCTTCAAAAGTCACGTGATGTGATGCCCCATGGGGCCTTCAAAAGTCACGTGATGTGATCCCCCATGGGGCCTTCAAAAGTCACGTGATGTGATGCCCCATGGGGCCTTCAAAAGTCACGCGACGACACCATTTAGAGCAGATTATCAACACAATTTTTACAGCATACGAATTGTTAGCAAGGAGATCAGATTCATTGTCTAGAGTCTAGACAAAATTTTTCTTTAAAAGAAATTATATTGAAAAAAAAAAGATTTAACATACATTCGTCCTTTTTTTGTAACTGTAGTTGTTATTGTATTGATTGGTTCTACCGGATATTGTCAAATACAAACCATTCAGAATTTACGATAACTGAACTGTTGGCGATAACTTTTTTGTTATCTGACGGTTTGGCGTTTGATAAATGTTTGGTGTTTGAACATTTTTGATGTTTTATAACACTCTTGTTATCTCTCTGTATGATGTTTGATACTGAACTAAACGGAAGGGGCTTTGTGAGATTTGAACAGAGCCGTGTCCAGCTAGGATATCTGGTTGAAGTCGACTGCCCTCTACACGAGGCACACACCCATCGTCACACAGACACACACACCCATTGTCACACAGACACACACACACCCATTGTCCCACAGACACAGACGCACACCCATCGTCACACACACATACACCCATTTTAACACAGACACACACACACCCATTGTCTCACAGACAAACACACACCCATTGTCACACAGACACACACACACACCCACCGTCACAAATACACACACACAAATTGTCACACAGAAACACACACACACCCATTGTCAAAGACACACACACACACAACGTCACACATACACACACCAATTGTCACATACACACAATGTCACACAGACACACACACACCCATTATCACACAAACAAACACACCCATTGTCACACACATACAATTTCACACAGACACACACACACAGCCACTGTCACACACACATAATGTCAAACAGACACACACACACACCCATTGTTACACAGACACAAAAACACCCATTGTCACACAGACACAAAAACACCCATTGTCACACACACACCCATTGTCACACACACACAACCATTGTCACACAGACTCACAAACACCCATCGTCACACATACACACACACCAATTGTCACACAGACACACACACACCCATTGTCACACAGACACACACACACCCATCGTCACACACACACACACCCATTGACACACACACACACACACCCATACACACAAACACCCATTGTCACACACACACCCACTGTCCCACACACACAACCATACTCACACAGACTCACACACACCCATCGTCACACATACACACACACCAATTGTCACACAGACACACACACACCCATTGTCACACAGACACACACACACCCATCGTCACACATACACACACCCATTGTCACACACACACACACACCCATTGTCCCATACACACAATGTCACACAGACACAAACACACCCGTTGTCACACAGACAAACACACCCATTGTCACACACACACAATGTCACTCAGACACACACACACACACCCATTGTCACACACACACATAATGTCAAACAGACACACACACACCCATTGTCACACAGACAAACACACCCATTGTCACACACACACCCAAAGTCACACAGACACACACACACCCATTGTCACACACACCCCCCACTGACACACAGACACACACCCATTGTCACACACACCCATTGTCACACACACACACACCTATTGTCGCACAATATACGCACACACCCATTGTCTTACACACACACCCATTGTCACACAGACTCAAACACACCCATTGTCACACACACACACCCATTGTCACACAGACACACACACCTATTCTCACACAGACACACACACACACCCATTGTCATACACACACACAGCCATCCTCACACATACACACCCATGCCCACACACATACACACACACACCCCCACACAGACTCAAACACACCCATTGTCACACACACACACCCATTGTCACACAGACACACACACCTATTGTCACACAGACACACACACACACCCATTGTCATACACACACACAGCCATCGTCACACATACACACCCATGGTCACACAGATACACACACACACCCCCTGTCACACAGACACACACACATCCATTGTCACACAGATATACACACACACCCATTGTCACACAGACATATACACACACCCATTGTCACACAGACTCAAACACACCCGTTGTCACACACACACACACACACACCCATTGTCACACAGACACACACACTTGCACGCACACACATACAAACACACACATTCACACGCACAGACACACAGATGCACACACACACACACACACATGCACACACATTAACAAACACATACGCACATACACATGCACACATACCTACGAATGTATTCGTGCTATCCTCACTGATCACTGAACTTAAAGTCAGGCCTAAACTTAAACATAGCAAAAGCTTGGCAAATCATTTTTATGAAATTGTAAAACGAACCTGTGTTCTCCCCCCCCTCCCCCTCCCTGATTTCAATCTAAGTCCCCCCCCCCCCTCTACACCCTTTCCCTTCTCTTCGGCGTGCTCAAATTTCAATTTTAATTAGGGTTGTACGTATTTTTAAAAAAAAATAAAAAATGAAAGAATGGTTCTTATGAATCTTGCTGCCATGGCAACGAGAACCGTTTAACTACGTAAATCACACCATGACACCGACGTCACAACTAAAGCATCACTGCCTCTGATGTGTCATGGGTTTATTTGTCATCGGTCATTTCAGACCCTTACACTTGCAGATACCCAAAATACTTAAAAATACACTTGATAAATGAGGAAACAATCGTTCCCATTCACAGACACACAAAACTAAGGCTACGATTTAAAAAAAAAAAAAAAAA
>CAXITT010000474.1:416796-443904 GCA_964033795.1 Lymnaea stagnalis | reverse complement strand
GGGGGGGTGGGGGAGGGGGGGTGGGGAGCTATTAAGAAAAAAAAAAATAAAGATTATTTCGAGACTTCTGGCGGGCCGCAAAGTGGGTCCTGGCGGGCCGCAAAGTGGGTCATGGCGGGCCGCAAAGTGGGTCCTGGCGGGCCGTATGCTGTGCAGGCCTGATCCCAGCCCCGTGAGTGATTAATGTGACCGAAGGTGATCTTACCAGCGTTACAGACCAGAGGTTCCTCGTCGAAGCCATCATCACAGTCCACGATGCCGTCACACATTGACTTCAGTGGTATACACTTGTAAGACCGACAGAGGAACGGCTTGGTCGAGTCGCAGGGGTTGCCTGTTAGGACAGAGAAGATACTTCAAGTTTGAGTGCTGTTTAAAACAAACAAAAAAAGAAGCTTTTGTGCACGAATTTCCAAAACAAACTTGCTTTGGGGAGTTGTAGGGGGTGTAGATGTCATGCCTAACGTCAGGGGGTTGTAGAAAGGGACGGGACGTTGTAGAATGTCTTCTGACACCTTAATGAGGCTAACTTCCTAACCACTTTAGTGAAGTAACCATTCCTGAAAATCTTAAGTTTCTGTTTGGAAAAAAAAGGGGGCAACGGGGAGTTAGGTGTGTGTGTGTGGGGGGGGGGGTGGGTTAAGACGCTAAATCGAAATTTTTTGATAAATTCAAAATTCAGGTTGCATTTTGGCGCATACCTGTATTTAGTTTTACACCAATCTGCACTTAATCGGAGGGCAGCAGACGAGACGGTCTTAGGTGTTAAGGTCGAAGGTAACATTCCGTGGCACATCTTTTAGTATTGAAAATAGTTCAAATGAAAAAATTCAACGAATATTTAGCTTTGTTACGGATTTGTCTTTATGTTAGAATGCCTTGGTTATTTTTTCTAAAGGTCACTTTGTGGTGTTCCCTTTTCTCCTGTACCTTATGCCCTGAGCTTCTCCTTGTATTGCTAAATGTTTAATCCGGCCCTGATGTCTTTTTAGTTTGTACATGCTTATAATTTTAATCAATGGATATAAATATATAAACATAAGAAAGAATAGAGATACACATTTATGTCTGTAGTTAGAGATGTAGAAGCAGCATCAAACATGAATAGATATAGATAGTTATGTATGTAGTTGGAGAGGTAGAGACAGCAGCAAACATAAAAAAATATAGATATTTATCTATGTAGTTGGAGAGGTAGAGACAGCAGCAAACATAAACAGATATAGACATTTATGTCTGTATTTAGAGATTTACAGACAGCATGAGACCTAAAGATAGATATACATTTATGTCTGTAGTTAGAGATTTATATACATCATAAAAAAAGAATAGAGATAGATATTTTATGTCTGTATTTAGAGATGTAGAAATGGCATCAAACATGAATAGAGATATATATATTTATGATATGTAGTTAGAGACGTAGAGAGAGAGAGAGAGCATAGGAAGGACAGAACTAACTCTTCACAGTTAACAAATTATAATGATACGTTTTTCACTGAGTGGTCAGGTCGGAAAGATGGATCATAATGTACGAGAAATCGGTATCAAATTTTTATTACACAAATACCAATCCTGTGACGGACGTACACACGGCAACCACTACCGAGTACTATGTAATCTATCCCTGCCAGCAATCAACACTGTGCGCCGATGGACTTGATACATCGACCAAATATTGAAATGTGTTAACGCCACTAAAGCAAAGGTTGCTTGGGACTTTGCTGCAGGCGGTGGTTCCTAATCATCGTTTCTCTTGTCACAGCCGGGCCGGATAATCTAGTGGCCAAGCACTGGGCAGATAATCTAGAAGGCCGAGCACTGGACATATAATCTAGTAGCCAAGCACTGGACAGATAATCTAGTGGCCAAGCACTGGACAGATAATCTAGTGGCCAAGCACTGGACAGATAATCTAGTGGCCAAGCACTGGACAGATAATCTAGTGGCCAAGCACTGGACAGATAATCTAGTGGCCAAGCACTGGAAGATAATCCAGTGGCCAAGCACTGGACAAATAATCTATTGGCAAAGTACTGAACTGATAATCTAGTGGCCAAGCACTGGACAGATAATCTAGTGGTCAAGCACCGGAAGATAATCTAGTGGTCAAGCACCGGAAGATAATCTAGTGGTCAAGCACTGGACAAATAATCTGGGGGCCAAGCACTGGACAGATAATCTAGTGGTCAAGCACTGGATTATAATCTAGTAGCTAAGCACTGGACAGATAATCTAGTAGCCAAGCACTGGAAGATAATCTAGTGGCCAAGCACTGGGCAGATAATCTAGAAGGCCGAGCACTGGACATATAATCTAGTAGCCAAGCGCTGGACAGATAATCTAGTGGCCAAGCACTAGACAGATTATCTAGTGGCCAAGCACTTGACAGATAATCTATTGGCAAGAGCTGAATAGATAATCTAGTGGCTAAGCTCTGGCCAATAAGTCTAGTCAACAAGTACTGAAAAGATAAACTAGTGGCCAAGAAGTTGACATATAATCTAGTGGCCGTCAATAAACCCAAAGAACACGCAGTATAAAGAATCCGATAAGAACAAAACACATGATTCAATCTACTAGTACTTTCGTCAGCTCAATATCTGGTAACAATCAATGTGTACATGAGACATGAACACATGCAATAACTCACACAATTCTTTATGTTTAATTTTGCGCTCTTTCTTTTTGTAATTAGAAATGAGCGAAATAATGAGCGCTTTCCTAGTTTTGTCCTCTCGGATACTACTCCACTTCAGCTAAGTGTTTATTATCATTTTTTTAAAATATTGTTTTTACTGCTGTTTGTTCGCCGAAGAAGGCATTTGGTCGACTCGTTCGTTGTTTTGTTGCGTCCTTTTTTTCATGTTGCCCTATACTTTGTTTCGCTCATTTACTTAACTTACCTGAATGCAGTGTGCCCCCCCCCCCCCAAACACACCTTTATTACCTTATTTTATAAGGTCAGTTGGTAATTCCGGTAATTATTTGGTAATCTCGATCCCTCGTCATGTAACACAGCTGCACTAACGGGAATGTCCTATTGACAAGAGACTTTCAGCGTTCGTGAATGGTAAGGGCACAATTTATTAAAAAAAAAACCCCAACAAATTCAGAAATCGTCAGAATCGAAATAATTTTAATGGCTACTGCCGATGCTATGACGAAAACCCGGGGGGGGGGGGGGTAAATGGAACTCGCATGTTCGAGTCGTAGACCTAAGGCAGGTCATCTCAGGGCAGTGTATCTGGGGTGCTATGAGCCCGGTGATAGGTCTGGCAAGCCGGATGGCGAGCGTAGGGGCTTTTGTGTGCGTCGCGGTTTGAAATGTAGAGCTACTCCAGAACAAAAAAAAAAAATAATGAAAGAGCCACGCTTAAAACTGACGAAGTTCGAAGATGGCTCTACGAACCAAATGTGGCTTTACAAAAATATATTTTTATTTTTTTTTTGCATTTTTTTGTTTTTGTTTGTGTTAAAATGAATTGAAGTGGGATGCATAATCATGGCTTGAAGGATTTTTCAAGTTCTTTTAAATGCAAGTTTTTATTCTAACACAAGAT
Source organism: Lymnaea stagnalis (assembly GCA_964033795.1). Lineage (NCBI taxonomy): Eukaryota > Metazoa > Mollusca > Gastropoda > Lymnaeidae > Lymnaea > Lymnaea stagnalis. The sequence continues at coordinate 440,341 of CAXITT010000474.1, read as the reverse complement.
TTGTGAAATTACACTTGACTTGGACGCTGTTGAGTTCTTTGTTTATGTAGACATTCCTCTTATCAGAAAGGGCTTAGATTTCATATGCAGTTTCGTCAGCCGTTACAAAGTAAAAATAGTTTGCTTATCTTATATTTACTTATTTCATATATATATATATATATATATATATATATATATATCTTCTGTTTATTTCATCTATTATTTATAATATTCATACCTTGACATTGTTTTAAGAACATTTCTGCACGTGAAGTTTTTATTCAACAAAAATTCGTACTGCAAAAATCATTTTTTTAACACTCTTTCCTTCATTATTCATACCTTGTTCTTCTATTTCCTTCAATATTCAAGAATGATATTTCTTTGATGTCCTGATGGAAATTTACTGAATTGTATATTCTCTTACCTTAAAACTGGGTATCAACCCTTAGGACATTTCAACAACTTCAAGTTATAATTTTAAGGGTTTCATCTATTCAGTTACATCCTTAAATTTGTCTTAAATCATTTCATATTTCTCTACACTCAAAGTGCATTAGCTGTTTCAACCCGACACCTTCTGGACCATCATTTATCTTATGTTTCAATCTGTATGTAATGAAAATACCGTGTTCCTGTTTCATTGCGACGATTCTTCACGATACTCCACTGCTGGGATCGATTATTTTACAGGATTCGCGTATTCTCTGATACATCTTTTACTTCTGGTGTGTCCTGCTTCATTTTCACAACCGCCCCCCCCCCAATTCAACATGTGTTATATTAATAGTGATGTGGGAAGAGAAAACAAAGAAAACAGTTGTCACGCAGCGAGCATCATGCCTGACGGTTGGACTCGGGTAGATAGTTGTTTCTTTTTGTTTAGGGGAAGGCGACTAGCACATGAAATCAATGAAGGGCCGCGGGTATGATGAAAGACCATCTGTTAAAATGTCGGCGGGTAGGGTGTAGGACCGTCTGTAGGACTATTGCTTGAGGCCGAAAGGTAGGGTGTAGGACTGTCTGTAGGACTATTGCTTGAGGCCGAAAGGTTAGGGTGTAGGACTGTCTGTAGGACTATTGCTTGAGGCCAAAAGGTAGGGTGTAGGACTGTCTGTAGGACTATTATTTAAAGTCCGGCAGGTAGGGCGTAGGACTTTCTATAGGCCTACTTCGTAAAGATCGGCAGCTAGGGTGTAAGGCTGTCTGTAGGACTATTGTCTAAAGGCCGACAGGCAGGGTGTAGCACTGTCCGTATGACTATTGTTTAAAGTCCGGTATATTATAACAAATGAGATACAAATCTGACCCACATGCGTAATAATACAGCTGCCCACAAGTCTACTTATTACATGAGAAATCATCACGACTTCCCTAAAGGCAGGTATAATTATTAACGTTAAGGAAGAAGACATCAATGAGCTCAGCAGCTCGCCTTTGTCAGCTCATCAATAAATTAGGTGGTCCACGTGATCTCCACGCGGGGAGATCGTGCAGGTTTAATTCATAAGAAATAAAGTTATTTTAATTTCTCCCGTTTGGCTTTGCTACTGATTATTGCCAAGACCGAGCTACGGGAATAATTCCGTTTAAATAACAATAGCATGGATAAGATAATACAATTCGACATTTTGCAAGAGTGGCAGCAAGGATGATTCTTTAGGCAGAACTGAAAGATGAGTTTGAATCCAACATTTGGGTGTTGATTTGGAGAGTATGGGGTGGGAGCGGGGGCTGTGGCCGCCATTGAAATATGTCGGACTCAGAACTGAACCAAAAATACGCCATATTGAAAGATATAATCGAATATCCGATTATATTTAACGTATTTAATTGGAGCATTATTTTAGTGTACATACCAAGCCATTGATATCCCTACTCCTAGTATACATACCATGCCATTGATATCCCTACTCCTAGTGTACGCGATAAGAGTGTGCGTGCCAAGGCGTACGCCCCTTTGTGTTCAACTAAAATTGTGATGTGTGCGTCATCATTATGTTACGACGTAACCATAGTGACGTGGCCATTACTAACTTAGCTGTGCCCAATAGAGGTCCGATGGTGAGAAGAGATGCATGACCAATAGATATCCGTTCATATCAAGTACTTCATTTATATAACAACAAGGAAACAAAAAAAACAAAAAAAAAAAAACAAAATGGAAATAAATATCTCCTATTTATTATAATGATGTTACTTTATTTCTTACTTTAACTAGCAATATATCAAGTACTTCATTTATATAACAACAAGGAAACAAAAAAAACAAAAAAAAAAAAAACAAAATGGAAATAAATATCTCCTATTTATTATAATGATGTTACTTTATTTCTTACTTTAACTAGCAAAGATAGTCCATGACAGGGACAGATAGAGACGTATTGTGGATGGCCTGTCCTCCATTGGGTGTGCGAAAAGCTAAGAGGAAGACGATTCAGAATCGATGACATAGGATCCGTTGACATAGGAGTCGTTGAAATAGGAGTCGTTGACATAGGAGTCGTTGACACAGGAGTCGTTGACATAGGAGTCGTTGACATAGGAGTCGTTGACATAGGAGTCGTTGACATAGGCGTCGTTGACATAGGAGCCGTTGACATAGGAGCCGTTGATATAGGAGCCGTTGACATAGGAGTCGTTTACATAGGATATAGGAGCCGTTGACATAGGAGTCGTTGAATTAGGAGTCGTTGACATAGGAGTCATTGACATAGGAGCCGTTGAATTAGGAGTCGTTGACATAGGAGTCGTTGACATAGGAGCCATGATATATGAGCCGTTGACATATAGGAGCCGTTGACATAGGAGCCGTTGACATAGGAGCCGTTGACATAGGAGTCGTTGACATAGGAGCTGTTGACATAGGAGTCGTTGACATAGGAGTCGTTGACATAGGAGCCGTTGACATAGGAGTCGTTGAATTAGGAGTCGTTGACATAGGAGTCGTTGATATAGGAGACGTTGACATAGGAGTCGTTGACATAGGAGCTGTTGATATAGGAGCCGTTGACATAGGAGTCGTTGAGATAGGAGTCGTTGACATAGGAGTCGTTGACATAGGAGTCGTTGACATAGGAGTCGTTGACATAGGAGTCGTTGAATTAGGAGCCGTTGACATAGGAGTCGTTGATATAGGAGTCGTTGACATAGGAGTCGTTGACATAGGAGTCGTTGAATTAGGAGCCGTTGACATAGGAGTCGTTGATATAGGAGTCGTTGACATAGGAGTCGTTGACATAGGAGTAGTTGAAATAGGAGTCGTTGACATAGGAGTCGTTGACATAGGAGTCGTTGACATAGGAGTCGTTGACATAGGAGTCGTTGACATAGGAGTCGTTTCGGATGATATAACCGTGGATGCAAAAGACGATGAGAGAATCGATACTCTTAGAATATTACATAATTTCAGACACACAGAACGTAACATACACATGTCCGCATGTCGTGAATTCGATACGTCCATTTAAATTCATACCCTCAGAACCGGATCTATTTTACTGGCTTTGACGGCGTGCCGTGCGAGACGATGCATTGTCGTACAGTTTCTATACGTTTAGTCTCTCTCTGTGTGTGTGTGTGTGTGTGTGTGTGTGTGTGTCTCCAGCGTGTGGCATCCGTGTTTGACGCAAGCGAGTAGTGCCTGGGAGTACATCGGCGTGTACTTCCTTCCGAACATTGCTCCTTTATGTGATGTATACACAGTGCGTGTGTTCAGGTGCGTGGTCTAAGTCCGTGTTCTATTTTTTAAATATTGATGCTGGAAATACAATGACCATGCCAGACGGCACGCCAATGACGTCATACGCCCCTTTTCTATAATTCTATTCAGCTTTTCGGTCAGTCAAGAGATCCCAGTACTCAGACTATCGCTCGTGTCAGCTGCAGACAGGCTGAGAGATTTTAGGACAGTGGTTCCCAAGTAGAGGAAGTTCGACCCAAATAATTTCAAAATTTATTGCATGTCCTGAGAAATTTGGCAGATAGTTACTAGAAAAATTAGGCAGATAGTCACTAAAGAAATTATGCAGATAGTCACTAGAGAAATTCGGCACATAGTCACTAGAGAAATTAAGCAGATAGTTACTATAGAAATTAGGCAGAGAGTCACTAGAGAAATTCGGCAGATAGTCACTAGAGAAATTAAGCAGATAGTTACTATAGAAATTAGGCAGAGAGTCACTAGAGAAATTCGGCAGATAGTCACTAGAGAAATTAAGCAGATAGTTACTATAGAAATTAGGCAGAGAGTCACTAGAGAAATTAAGCAGATTAGTTACTAGAGAAATTAAGTACACAGTCACTAGAGAAATTAGGCAGATAGTCACTTGAGAAAATCAGCAGAGAGCCAATATAGAAATTCAGCACACAGAGTGTAAGCATTTTAACCAACCAACACAGACATTCAGCACATAGCCAATAAATTCCGCAGTCGCTATGGAAATTCAGCAGAGAGCCACTATGGGGGAAGGTGTATTTACTCATATGAAATGAACATTCTATAAACAAGGACACCCTTTTGCCGTAAATATACATACATAAATAAACAAATTGAATTTAATTTAATTTCACTAACCGAAGGATGAACATTTTATTAATTAACCTTTTTAAATAAAATTAAACCTTTACCTAAAATACACATTCAATATTAACGTCAGATGGACACAAGAGATAAAATTCTTTATTAAAAAAAATTAATCTACAACACCAGTTATGCATATATATAATTCGCCAGAAGTAGGGCAAACACCACCATGCAGGCTATATATAGATACGCCAGAGCAAGCAAGACGCAGGCAAACCCTCCCCTCGCTTGCCAGCCAGCTCGCGGCGTCTGCTAGGCCGCGGTTCGGCTATAGTTCATGGGCGTGAAATAAAAAGTGCAGCGTGCAGTGACGTATCATGAAAAAAAAAAGGGGGGGGGGTGTAGAATAATTGGCATTCTTAAATGTGCGTAGCTTGAGGTCACGTTTTTGTCAAGTAATTTTAGTAGATGGGAAGTTTACGCATTGGTGGTCGGTTCGGCTATAGTTCATGGGCGTGAAATAAAAAGTGCAGCGTGCAGTGACGTATCATGAAAAAAAAAAGGGGGGGGGGGTGTAGAATAATTGGCATTCTTAAATGTGCGTAGCTTGAGGTCACGTTTTTGTCAAGTAATTTTAGTAGATGGGAAGTTTACGCATTGGTGGCGCTAATGTTTGGCGGGCTATGTTCACCCTCGCTTGCCAGCCATGCGCACACCCCAACAAGCTCGCGGTGTATGCTAAGCCGCGGGTCGCCTAAGTAAGATATATATTTTTTTTAAATTTCTTGGCAACGAGTCAGCTTGAATTTCAGTGGCAGGCTCACAGACCGAGAAGTCGGGAGAATATTTTGTAGCATATAAAATAGATACTTTCATGCGAGTTAAAAAAAGAAATGTTACTTTTGACGTGGATATAATTTTGCGATTCTAAATGCTACTGAGTGGTGTTTGACACTTATTCTCTGACTTGCTACATGCGGTGGTCAGTGTGGGGGGGGGAGGAGGGCAGAAAGAAGTTTGGGTAGAAGTGCTTCTTGTCCTACAACATAAAACGCGTTCGCGTCGAATGAGGCCGCTGATGCATTGTAAGTATTTATCATGCCCCCACTCCTCATTCATGGTCTTCTTTGACATGTGTTCAGTTCAGACTTGGTATGAAGACATTTTATATTATACAGTATAACAAAAACAAACATATTTTTTTTAATATACGTGGAGCAATGAAATGCAGAAAATGAGCCCCAACCTACAATAACCGCGAAGTCACATTGTTAAACATGAACGCCAACAGTTATCACGAATTTACAGAGTTTAACATGAACCCCAACAGTTACCATGAAGTCCCATTGTTAAACATGAACCCCAACAGTTACCATGAAGTCCCATTGTTAAACATGAACCCCAACGGTAACCACGAAGTCGCACGGCTAAACATGAACCCCTAATAGTAACCACGATGTCACATTGCTAAACATGAACCCCAATGGTAACCACGAAGTCACATAGTTAAACATGAACCCCAGTGGTACCCACGAGGTCACGTCGTTAAGCAGTATCCAGGGTTCGTTCAGAGGGATTTATTCCGAGCTCTGCGCGGCTCTTGCCCAGTGGAGGATTTACGAACGCCTTTACCAGCACGCGATTTGTGGATTCCCTGTCAAGTAGAGCGACAACAAAACACCATACAGCTAGAAGTAGCGCACTAGCAGACAAAATAAACGGTACTCCACTGCCGGTGTACCACTGACACACTAGCAGACAAAATGTACGGTACTCAACTGCCAGTGTACCACTGACACACTAGCAGACAAAATGTACGGTACTCAGCTGCCAGTGTACCACAGACACATTAGCAGACAAAATATACGGTACTCAACTGCCAGTACACCACTGACACACTAGCAGACAAAATAAACGGTACTCAACTGCCAGTATACCACGGACACACTAGATACGGTACTCAACTGCCAGTATACCACTGGCAACTAGCAGACAAAATATACGGCACTCAACTGCCAGTACACCCCTGACACACTAAGATACGGTACTCATCTGCCAGTACACCACTGACACACTAGATACGGTACTCAACTGCCAGTACACCACAGACACACTAGATACGGTACTCAACAGCCAGTATACCACTGGCACACTAGCAGACAAATTATACGGTACGCAGCTGCCAGTGTACCACTGACACACTAGCTGACAAAATATACGGTACTCAACTGCCAGTGTACCACTGACACACTAGCAGACAAAATAGACGGTACTACACTGCCAGTATGCCAGCTGACAACACGGCAATTAATAGAAAAGTCCATACAAGTTGGCTAGAATAATCTCATTGGGCGCTGAGTAATATTGGGGAGTACATCCCCATCTTTGGTGTATTATATATCTGTGAGTGTGAATGTGTTACTAATATACAATTGATCAAGAATCAAGAATTGCAGGGTAAACAAATAATTTCAATAGGTGTATTGACGTGGACTAATGCCGTGTGGTCAGCCCTTTTTGTCTTCCAAATTTTTATTAAAATATCAACTTTTGGTGGCGGATAAAGAATAGAAATTGCCTCGATAAACCAGTTTTTCAATTTTCTTATTTATTTGTCCTCTCCGTTTGCTTTACAGTATATGAACGACTCATAGTTGAATGACTTGCATTTAGTATTATATCCATCACCGTACACCGTTTTAGCAGTTTAAAAAGACTAAAAAAGGCACTGGGCCAGCGAAGTTTACATCATTGGGTCACATGGGACGCGGGCTATCAGTCGCACGCTTCGGTTTACAACACCACCGTAGGCGATGCACTTCTGGTTTAATGTTACACGGCATGACTTGAGTCATCCCAAGTCCCGTGTCGCCCGGGACATTACTGGCAATTTGTAAAAAGATGACTTGTTTTATTGCTGTCAAATGGCCGAATTTATCCCCAAGCCTCTGCCGGATATTGCAGCCCATTTATCCGCGCCCACTGACAACGTCGTCTTCGTTTTTTGTCACTTTTTGACAACATCATGTGACTCGGGCCAAACAAGGCGTGGTCAATAAATGCCGCGGTCAGTACATGAGTTTGTCTGTACATGAGTTTGTCTGTACATGAGTTTGGCCACACATGCCTTTGGTCAATATTGGATATGTTATATTCACGGTTGATCCTTGCAGATCTGATCACTTACTGATTGATAACAACGGGTAATTATACTGACTGGCCAAGATTCAAACCCCACTTCTGTTATGAAATGGCATAAAATTTAACATTTTTTGGCGTTAATATGAACCCGAAATGTAATACCTAAATTCGATACCTAAATATGATGCCTAATTTTGATAACTAAATTTGATCTAAATTTACATGCGTCCAATAGACGAAGACGACTTAAATCGTCACTTTATTGATGGGTTGGTTCCGCCCCTTGGTTAGCTGATGGCCAGTGAGACCATTTCCAGCAAGACATTTGATCTGAAGAGACCTATGCTCACCCAGGGAGAAGTAATCGCCCGCCCAGACCTCATCTAAGTTAAAACTGGTCAGTTCACGAGAGCTAAAAAAAAATTCAAGATGCTGAAATATTTCGAAATAAAAATTACATGCAAAGAAAAGTTGTCTTGTGTTAGTTTTACATTATAAGACATTGCCCATGGCGAGCAGAGCCCTATAAGGAAGACCTACACGCATAAAACAAGACTCGGGGAGCCTCGCATCGACTGTTAAAGAGTGTAACAGATTACAGGACTGGTTTCTTACAACCATGTCAGTGCCATCAGTCGCCAAACTAAGACACTTTGGATTACGTCAAGCTCAAGGCTAACACCTCACGCGGGAGTTGGATAGAACCGGGAGGAGAATAAACGAAACAACGGTTGGTGCTCTGCTGGTGCATGGTACCTGGATGGAAGAGAAGTGGTGATGGGGGTGTGGATGGAAGGGAAATGGTGGCAGGGTTGTGTAGGAAAGAGAGGAGATGGTTGGGGTGTGTGGGTGGAAGAGAAAGGATCAAACAGAGCCCCTCACCAACATTTTGCGCAATATGTTACGCGATAGTCTTGTTGTCAGTCCTCATTGTCACGTTGTTTTCACTGCGTTGTCCCCCATTTTCACCACATTTCACCTCATTGTCCCCATTTTCACCACATTCACCTCATTGTCCCCCATTTTCACCACATTTCACCTCATTGTCCCTCATTTTCACCATATTTTCACCTCATTGTCCCCCATTTTCACCAAATTGTCGCCTCCTTGTACCCCATTTTCACCACATTTTCACCTCATTGTTCTCTCATTGTCACCTCATTGTCCCCTCATTGTCTCTTATTGTCACTTATTGTTCCCCCATTGTCCCCGTTTTCACCACATTTTCATTTCATTGTCCCCTCATTGTCATCTCATTGTCGCCTCGTTGTCCCCCCCCCCCCCCCCCCATTTTACATCATTTTCACCTCATAGTCCCCTCATTGTCTCCTCATCGTCTCCTCATTGTCACCTCACGGTCACCGCATTTTCACCTCATTGTCCCCTCATGGTCCCTTTATTTTCCGCTCATTGTCATCTCACTGTCACCACATGTTCACATCAATGTCCCCTCATTGTCCCCTTATTGTCCGCTCATGTCACAACATTTTCACCTCATTGTCACATCACTGTCCCCTTATTGTCCGCTCATTGTCATCTCACTGTCTCCACATTTTCACCTCACTGTCACATCACTGTCACCTCATTGCCACCTGTCAGACACCATTACTTGAAGTATCCTTAAACTGTGTCACACGTGTTTAATGCCGGCTGTTGTTCCAATATCACAGTTTACATAGTTTGTATCTTAGATAATTCTGTTGCCTGTAAAATGGTAACAATTTCCTGTAACAGAATGACCACCCCCCCTGTTGAGCCAATACTTAACGAAGTGACAACGAACTACCAGAGTCAGGTTGAGATGTTGCTCTGTGGTAGAAGACATTAATGGTTCGACATATAAAATAGTTCCGGAAACACTGTATGCTGTGATGTCACAAGTGCGCCTTTTAAACAAAAAAAAAAATCCGCACTAGAAAACGATGACGTCAAAACAAGAAACAATTTAACGGTGAATAAATTACGAAACGAAATTACGGTTTTAAAACTAAGGATGATGTTGGAAAAAAATAAAAGTGCTTACTATGAAGAAGTCGCATTTTTAAATCCCTTATAGTAAAGAGATGTTGACATTAGTTTAACCTTAGCATAGGACTAGGTGAGCGCAGCACATGAAACTCCAATGACATTCTACCTACAAAATGAAACTTGGGAAACAATGTCATTCATTACGTAATAAGTGAGTTATTACCAGATTTCTAAATTTAGAAAGAAAAAAAACAACATCACAGCACCAACGAATGGAAGCAGAGATGGATCGTGAAATAAATGGAGGGTTTCCTCCGTGGGAATAACTATTTACCGCGCAATCACCTCGGACTTTGCACGCTCAATGGCACGAATGGGGGCTTGCATATTAATGCGCCGAGAGGCATACACAATGAAAAGCTGCGCGTAATATCAGGGCCGCGGGTGAAACTCTGGTGGTCTTTTCACCATTCACCAGCCTCTAACAGCCAGTGACAGGTTCATTAACCGTGGCCATGGAATGTTTAAATAGAAATCGGCAGAGAACTGATCTTTGCTTAACACTATGTCACTCCCGCCCCCCCCCCTCCCCACTCAAATCCTTGCACAGTGCCACCAATATGGACAACGGTGTTCTTGGGTGCTGCCTTCTTTTCACCATTCACCAGCCTCTAACCGCCAGTGACAGGTTCATTAACCGTGGCCATGGAATGTTTAAATAGAAATCGGCAGAGAACTGATCTTTGCTTAACACTATGTCACTCCCGCCCCCCCCCCCTCCCCACTCAAATCCTTGCACAGTGCCACCAATATGGACAACGGTGTTCTTGGGTGCTGCCAAAAAATGTGTCCCTAGGTATACATAACAACACTGACCATACAAAGTAGGCGATGTATTAGTATGGCTGCCAGGGACCCTTACGTTCGTAGCATATGAGCACATTTCCTACGCTGCCGCATGGATTATCCGACGCTGCACCTATACCTCGCACATAGACACGCACCCACACCCCGCACAGAGACACGCACCCATACCTCGCACAGAGACACGCACCCACACCTCGCACAGATAAATGCACCCACACCTCGCACAGAGACAAGCACCCACAACACGCAAAGAGACACGCACCCACACCCGCACAGAGACACGCACCCAGACCCTCACACACCACCACCTCACTCAGTCACCCCCGCACCTCGCACAGTAGCAAACCCCACCACCTCACTCAGTAATACCCGCACCTCGCACAGTAGCACACACCCCCCCCTCACTCAGTAATACCCGCACCCCGCACAGTAGCACCAGCACCTCACTCAGAAACACACACCAGCACCTCACTCAGTAATACCTCTCCCAGTAGCACACACCACCACCTCACTCAGTAATACCCGCACCTCGCACAGTATAACACACCACCACCTCACTCAGTCATACCCGCACCTCACACAGTAGCACACACCACCACCTCATTCAGTAATACCCGCACCTCGCACAGTAGCACCCATCAGGCAACCCACTCTACCGAAATGAGAGGCGACCCTATAATTAATTTGAATACACAGCGAACTATTGTTATATGGTCTGCATGAATGGTATCCTTGACACCAGGCCAAAAAAGTGTAGCACGATGGCGGCCTGCTCTGAAGACGTAGCGATCCGTTCAACACAAGAGTCCACCAGAGATGCGGAGCTAGAACTACTACAAGATTGGGGCCTCTAGCAGTCGGTCGTCTTGTGTCTTGTGGAGCTAGAACTACTACAAGATTGGGACCTCACGCAGTCGGTCGTCTTGTGTCTTGTGGAGCTAGAACTACTACAAGATTGGGACCTCACGCAGTCGGTCGTCTTGTGTCTTGTGGAGCTAGAACTACTACAAGATTGGGGCCTCACGCAGTCGGTCATCTTGTGTCTTGTGGAGCTAGAACTACTACAAGATTGGGACCTCACGCAGTCGGTTGTCTTGTGTCTTGCGGAGCTAGAACTACTACAAGATTGGGACCTCACGCAGTCGGTCGTCTTGTGTCTTGTGGAGCTAGAACTACTACAAAATTGGGACCTCACGCAGTCGGTCGTCTTGTGTCTTGTGGAGCTAGAACTACTACAAGATTGGGGCCTCACGCAATCGGTCGTCTTGTGTCTTGTGGAGCTAGAACTACTACAAGATTGGGACCTCACGCAGTCGGTCGTCTTGTGTCTTGCGGAGCTAGAACTACTACAAGATTGGGACCTCACGCAGTCGGTCGTCTTGTGTCTTGTGGAGCTAGAACTACTACAAGATTGGGACCTCACGCAGTCGGTCGTCTTGTGTCTTGTGGAGCTAGAACTACTACAAGATTGGGGCCTCACGCAGTCGGTCGTCTTGTGTCTTGTGGAGCTAGAACTACTACAAGATTGGGACCTCACGCAGTCGGTCGTCTTGTGTCTTGTGGAGCTAGAACTACTACAAGATTGGGACCTCACGCAGTCGGTCGTCTTGTGTCTTGTGGAGCTAGAACTACTACAAGATTGGGACCTCACGCAGTCGGTCGTCTTGTGTCTTGTGGAGCTAGAACTACTACAAGATTGGGACCTCACGCAGTCGGTCGTCTTGTGTCTTGTGGAGCTAGAACTACTACAAGATTGGGACCTCACGCAGTCGGTCGTCTTGTGTCTTGTGGAGCTAGAACTACTACAAGATTGGGACCTCACGCAGTCGGTCGTCTTGTGTCTTGTGGAGCTAGAACTACTACAAGATTGGGACCTCACGCAGTCGGTCGTCTTGTGTCTTGTGGAGCTAGAACTACTACAAGATTGGGACCTCACGCAGTCGGTCGTCTTGTGTCTTGTGGAGCTAGAACTACTACAAGATTGGGACCTCACGCAGTCGGTCGTCTTGTGTCTTGTGGAGCTAGAACTACTACAAGATTGGGACCTCACGCAGTCGGTCGTCTTGTGTCTTGTGGAGCTAGAACTACTACAAGATTGGGGCCTCACGCAGTCGGTCATCTTGTGTCTTGTGGAGCTAGAACTACTACAAGATTGGGACCTCACGCAGTCGGTCGTCTTGTGTCTTGCGGAGCTAGAACTACTACAAGATTGGGACCTCACGCAGTCGGTCATCTTGTGTCTTGTGGAGCTAGAACTACTACAAGATTGGGGCCTCACGCAGTCGGTCGTCTTGTGTCTTATGGAGCTAGAACTATTACAAGATTGGGACCTCACGCAGTCGGTCGTCTTGTGTCTTGTGGAGCTAGAACTACTACAAGATTGGGACCTCACGCAGTCGGTCGTCTTGTGTCTTTTTCCAAATCTGACAAGAAGAGGATTCAAATTTTCATCAAACATTTGTAAATCTAATCAAAAAGTTAAAATCGACTTACGAATCTGGTAAGTGGCACACGCACTCGAACGACCTCCATCCCGAAAAAAAGAAATTTCAACTAGGACCCTGGGCCAAAGGTAAAAACGTCGATTGGTACGTTTGCTACCAACACGCCAATTTTAGCAAATGTCATAATACAATTGAACCAACTAGCCAATTTAGTTAGCTTTATTTTTTCTGATGTACGAAACGTGGGAGGTTGTTGTTATGTAAGAGAAATAATTTAGCAGTTGCTTCCCTTTAATTAAGATACAGTGACTTATTCGTACAAGTTGATACATCATCAGGCATCGTTTGATAAGTCTTCTTACAAGTTGATACCTTTGCATCATACACCGGTTGATAAGTGAACCAAGTCATAACAGCGATTGTGTTATTGTATTTTTTAGATTACTCCCCAGACACACGACTTCTTAAGAATGAAAGCGAAAGCAATACTTTCACCTCTACAGTTTTTCCAACAGTTTTTTTTTTTAAAATTTGCATCGCCTTCAAAAACTAAATTATTTAAAAAAAAATAATTATGTTAATTACGTTTTCTCAAAGTCACTGGAAATTTAAAGGCTTCATTCAAAGAAAACAAAAATTATATAAACATTCTATTGTAAAAGTTTGTTGTTGTTTTTCGCGTAAAAAGTAAATGTAACCCTTATCTTAATTAGTGGATTATGAATATGTTAAAAACATATCTTGTAGTTGTATCGATCAAAGACTTGCAAATGTAGAGATACAACCAGCTGATTAAACAAAAAACCTAATTCTGATGGGGAGCACGTTGGTTGTTATTTATAGATCCTAACAGCGGTCATCAATCTCTTTTAATCATCCAATAGAAAGCAGCCCTTGCCTTGTTCAAAAAAAAAAAAAAAAAAAAAAAAAAAAAAAAANNNAAAAAAAAAAAAAAAAAAAAAAAGAAACAAAAAGAGGACAAACAAATCCTCCTAATCAATATCCTTGCCTTGAACTTGTCCATCTTTTGTGCTGAACCAACGACTCTTATTCGACTATCTGTTTCCCCTCGGTTCCGTAGCGCGCATCAAATACAATTGTTTATGTTGTTACATGTTCAAAGTTCAATTTAAGTATCTGAAGAAAATTTTTTTTTTTTTTAACGACTGAAGTTTTTTTTTTTGCGTGTTTTTTTTTCAAAGCGTTCTTTTGATTTTGTGATTAATTGTGAATGTGAATGTTCAATGTTAACTAGTGTTCTATTTGATGCTTTGGATGCCTTTAAAATGTGAGGCGATTATAAATCCAATCACCGAAGCTATTATAGAAGTTGATGAGCGCTTGAACTATGGTCGCCCACCAACTCTTGCAGTGAATCTTCAGGCTGGGGGGGGGGCGCGGGAGCCGGTGGCCCCGGATGAACTAAAGATATGAAATAGTCCGCTGGAAGACGGCGCAGTGATACAGGCGTCATAACACAAATCCAATCACAGATTACGTCTCTGCCCTACCCCACAACCTACCCCCCCACCCACCCACGGGTAAATCCTACGTACACTTTTAATGACGACGCGCAACGGAAGTTTCTGAGATTGATGGTCACGGTCTCCCGAGGGAAGGATCCATGGGAATCTTTCACCCAGAGCTCACTGTAAATATTTGGGCCCAAAGCGATGTTCATCGTGCCGTGTCTGAGCTTCTGAAATCTGCCCACGGGGACAACATCTGAGTGTACGGGAACCATCATGCAACCGGGAACCTAATAGGCACACGTGTTTACATTGCAAATTTAACCAATGTATGTTTAAAGCTTTATTTTTTTTTTGGTTATAACTGTTAATGATTCATGACTAAAACGGCTGAAGTCTTGTTCGATCTACTGCTTGTCAATCAATAATCATTAATTTAATCACAGACTAATCTGTATCGAAACATGGAGTCGTTGCGATAGGAAGCCCCTGTTTTAATTACAAATCTTGGTTCCAGAAAAATAGAGTTGTTTACCTTTAATTTAGACTTTCTGATATCGATCTAAGGTCGTAGATTAGTTTTACATTTTTACCTCCAAGTTGTTTTATCTAAACCAGTGGTTCTCAAGCTTCCGAATGCCGCGACCCTTTAATAGTTTTTCGTGTCGTGGTGACCCACACACCATTAGTTTCGTTGCTACTTCATAGCGGTAAGGATCTGTGTTTTCAGATGGAAAAGGGCCACCCACAGGTTGAGAACCGCTGATCTAAGAAAAAAAACTGGTAAGAGCAGGGGATAGGGCTAGTACCATGCTCTAAGAGTATCGCTTGTCTATTAGGTTTACTAGCGTTATTAAATAACAAGAAAATAGCAGGTCAAAAAGTGTTCTCTAAGAGACATGTGCTATTTTTCTTGCATTGATTAAGGTGAAAATATCATGACATTTATTAACATCAGAGATAAGTCACGTATCTCTTTACTATTGATAGATTATACGTCCCTCTGAGACCAAGCAGGTTTGAAAGCTTCATCATATCGGTAAACAAAGATTCAAACTCACAAACACGTACAAACACACACAAACTCACACACACACACATACACAAAGTAAGTATTGCAACAGAAAGATATCCATTGCCCATGAAACGCTCAGTTGGTCAATGCTATAAATAAGGTCCGCACAAAATACGCCCCGTGGCCCACATGCTGCCCGCCAGCACCCACTTTGCGGCCCGCGAAGTAACGAAATATTTTTTATTATTTTCTGAACAGCTACCACAGTGTCCTATTTTCTTACGGCCCGCAATACATTTTGAGTTGTGCAGGCCTGCTATAAATCTTTCAGCATCGCAATGCTATACATCTTTCAGCTGGTCAGTGCTATAAATCTTTCAACTGCTCAATGCTATAAATCTTTCGGCAAGTCAGTGCTATAAATCTTTCAGCAGATCAATGCTATAAATCTTTCAGCAGGTCAATGCTATAAATCTTTCAGCTGGTCAATGCTATAAATCTTTCAGCTGGTCAATGCTATAAATCTTTCAACTGGTCAATGCTATAAATCTTTCAGCTGGTCAATGGTATAAATCTTTCAGCTGGTCAATGTTATAAATCTTTCAGCTGGTCAATGGTATAAATCTTTCAGCTGGTCAATGTTATAAATCTTTCAGCTGGTCAATGCTATAAATCTTTCAACTGGTCAATGCTATAAATCTTTCAACTAGTCAATGCTAAAAATCTTTCAGCTGGTCAATGCTATAAATCTTTCAGCTGGTCAGTGCTACAAATCGTTCTCACTGAGATTCAAGGTGATAAACAAATCCCAACCATTCGTTGTGTTGATGATGTAACCCTTGACATATTCTCTATCTAACCTTACACCCTGAATAGAATAAATTTTTCACTATAATCATTGTGCATATTTCACATACACATTCAATTCCAAGCGAGACATTTGCGCCAGAAAAGTTTTACCATTCTGTTGTTTTCCACTTCAAATTGTGTTTCTAAAATTATGTCATCCTCTTCCAACCGGCACATTGTGTTTAAAAATTCCATACACCCTGATACAAATTACAGCTGTTGAAGTCAAGAGTTTTATCCTCCACGCTCAAGGTAAATGATATAGTGCATTGTAATGTGGAGTGCCTCAGGGGAAACAAAGCTTTGACATTAGCACAATGAGATTCAGTTCACTTAAATGGAAAATGTAGACAACGTGTTTTATAAATCAGAATTGCTCCTGGACTGGTATCTACTTCAAATAGTTGTGGCCAGGAGCGGTAACACTAGGAACATAGGGGAAACTAAAGGGAATTCTTACCGCAGAACGCTTAACTCTACAACAACACGCACTATTTCTCAATATTGAATTTTGAGCCGCGATACTTTGATCTTTTAGAATCTTTTAGAAACGTTCAAAATATTAACGAGAGTTCTAGGTTTCAACCTATACTATTGCGTCACAGGGAGTGGGGACCACTCCCGACGTTACCTAATGAATAGAGCCCCCCCCCCCTTTCCATTCTACATTTCAGTGCCCCCCTGCATTCAACGTTGATAGTTCAATTTTCTGCACATCGCAATTTTGGGACCCTCAAATACCCCCTGGCAGACCCAACGTCTGTCGCAAGGGTTGCTGAGGTCACGCCACGGCTGTGTCTAGTGACGTACTTAGCCAAAACATAATTTACAGATAAGTCTTTATTTGCTCCATTTCGTACGTTACTTAATCAGCAGCCGATATCGTCGTCAATTCTTCTCTCTCCCGGTAGATAAATTGTGGTGGTGAATATTTGAAGACTTGATTACTTTTAAGCCATCTTTTTCATACGCGACAGTGATCAAGCCAAATCGGGTTTTCAGATCCTCCCCGAACTTCTCACTGCCACGTGGAGTTAACTCAAGGCACATCAAAAAGTCTTCAGCACGAAAGGAATAACAACACGACCCTACTAAACACAACCAAGTTGCAATGTTCCAGCTATTTCAAATATTTCGCCGGGTCCCGCAACATCTAGGGAGCCCACGGCCCAGCTGTACACATTTCACTAGCTCTACACAGGTGTTATCTAACTTGGACCACTTCAGCCCACATCCGTCACTGACTCTGGAGAGTTTTAGCTCGGCAATAGCGATTCATTTTAAACCTGTAAATAAGTAATGAGTACTCGAGCAAGTCCCCCATTTGTTCATACCCAGACGGGACCTTCCCAGGATGCAATTTATCCGAATGTTCTTTTTTTTTTTTCTATCTTTCCTACTTACAGGCAAGTAGATACCCGGATGTAAGCACAGAGTCAGACAAGAGAAGCAGACAAACATTGAAGAACACTAGGAATTTGGGCAACTAAAAGCTTATTTTAATCGCAGGATCGTTTTAATATAAAACAAACTGTTGTTATTCTATAATGTTTAACTTTGAATTATGCTAAGATTCTTTTATTGATCAATTTAAATGTGAATTGATTTCGTTGCACATACTTATTTTCAGCAATAGGATGTTAAAAATTGAACAGCCCCTAAAAACAAGCTTATAAATGTTTTACATGCATTTTTTAATTATTATATATTTATTGATATTCTAATGTCCCATCCACTTTTACACGTTATATTTATAACATCAATTATTGCACACACACACACGCGCACACACACACACACACACACACACACACAAACACACACACACATGCGCACACACGCACACACACACACATACACACGAAATATTACGCACCAAACGCACTTGTGATATTTTAATAAAATAAAGAATCTAATTTATCTGAGTTATTGGGAATGCTATTGCCTTAAATCAGTGGCATCATATTTTCCCCATTTGAAAAACAGCGAAAAACCCTCAGATTTTCCGAGGTTAGGTCTGAAAATTTTACAGTGTGTGTTGTCATCGGCATCGAAGCTATGTGACACGTTTGAGCTCGATAGGTTGACAGGAAGTAGGTCAATTAGCCGTACACATTTTTTTGTGTGTACCCTAAACACCACAAAACCGAACGTGATATAAAGGATTTAATAACAGTATTTTCAACTAGAAAAATTGAAACGTAAGACATTTGGAAGAATTTCTCCAGCGACAAAAATCTATAAAAATCAGCCATCAATATTTGATAGAACGATAATGTAGTTCGGCTAGACTCCACGTAAATCAAATTTTAGAACACTAGCTGAAAGCCGTGTTACTGTGACCTGAAATGTGACCTGAAAGACGTATTACTGTGACCTGAAAGTCGTGTTACTGTGACCTGAAAGTCGTGTTACTGTGACCTGAAAGTAGTGTTACTGTGAGTTGGAAGTCGTGTTACTGTGACATGAAAGTCGTGTTACTGTGACCTGAAAGCCGTGTTAGTGTGATCTATAAGTCGTGTTACTGTTACCTGAAAGCCGTGTTACTGTTAGCTGAAAGTCGTGTTACTGTGACCTGAAAGCTGTGTTACTGTCACCTGAAAGCCGTTTTAATGTTACCTGAAAGCCGAGTTAGTGTGACCTATAAGTCGTGTTACTTTTACCTGAAAGTCGTGTTACTGTTATCTGAAAGTCATGTTACTGTGACTTGAAAGTTGGGTACTGTGACCTGAAAGCCGTGTTACTGTGACGTGAAAGTCGTGTTACTGTGAGCTGAACGTCGTGTTACTGTTATCTGAAAGTCGTGTTACTGTGACCTGAAAGCCGTGTCACTGTGACCTGAAAGCCGTGTTATTGTGACCTATAAGTCGTGTTACTGTGACCTGAAAGTCGTGTTACTGTGAGCTGAAAGTCGTGTTACTGTGACCTGAAAGCCTTGTTACTGTGACCTGAAAGCCGTGTTAATGTGACCTATAAGTCGTGTTACTGTGACCTGAAAGCCGTGTTAGTGTGAGCTGAAAGCAGTGTTACTGTGAGCTAGAATTTTATTTTAATGAACGCACGACACTAAAGTTAGGCTGGCGAGTTTAGAAACGTAGGATTGCGACCATGCAGTGTACACTGGACTCCTAATCCGACCACGCAGTGGTTGATGTTCTCTGAGAAATTGTCGTAACTGCAAGTGTCCAGCGTGTCGAGATATGTAAATGATTATCGTCTCTTTGGATTGCACCGAAAAGACGGGAGTGGGCGAGGGTCAGTGAAGGCTGATGGTGGGCGGTGAGGGGGTGTTGAGGGGTCCCAATAGAGCAACACTATGGCGCTGAAACATTAGGTCCACTCAAGTATTTTGTGTTGTGGTTTTGGGAAAGAAATTTTCATTTTTTGTTTGTTATAAAATTATTCAATGTAGGATCCAATGCGATAGACATTTGAAAATAAAAATAAAATGATGTTGGAAAGAGCAACCTTGTGGGGATTGTGTTGGCGGCGAGAGCATGTGTGTTAAATCATGATGGTAAGGTCAGGTCGGCCATCTCAGCCTGGTAAGGTCATCCCGTTCCGAGCAATGGAGACGGGGAAAGGGAATGAGATGGGCTAAGGTGGAGTTTCGCGCAACAAATAGTTTTTAGGCGAAAGATGTTATTTAAAAAAAAAAAATTCTTTGAGCTTCTCAGCTATATCACTATAGAAGAAGCGGTGTACTTTAAGCCTTTCGCGAACAAGAGAATGATGAATGTGGTACACAAATTTATATAAATGTTAAATTGGAAATGTTAAAAAAAATGCTACATCGTCAGTATCACAACGAGCCGTGTTTAAACACACAAACACAGTTTCTGCAGATTAACACTTCATTTGTCTGAAGAGAATCTGCACGGACAACACACTAAATGTTAACACCTGAATGGGGTTATGCGCTAAATGTTAACACCTGAATGGGGTCATGCACTAAATGTTAACACCGGAATGGGATATGCGCTAAATGTTAACACCTGAATGGGGTCATGCACTAAATGTTAACACCGGAATGGGGTCATGCACTAAATGTTAACACCGGAATGGGGTCATGCACTAAATGTTAACACCGGAATGGGGTCATGCACTAAATGTTAACACCGGAATGGGATATGCGCTAAATGTTAACACCTGAATGGGGTCATGCACTAAATGTTAACACCGGAATGGGGTTATGCGCTAGATGTTAACACCGGAATGGGGTCATGCACTAAATGTTAACACCGGAATGGGGTCATGCACTAAATGTTAACACCGGAATGGGGTTATGCGCTTAATGTTAACACCAGAAAGGGGTTTTGTACGCTTAATGTTAACACCTGAATGGGGTTATGCGCTAAATGTTAACACCTGAATGGGGTTATGCGCTAAATGTTAACATCAGAATGGGGATAGGCGCTAAATGTTAACATCTGAATGGGGTTATGCGCTAAATGTTAACATCAGAATGGGGATAGGCGCTAAATGTTAACACCAGAATGGGGATATGCGCTAAATGTTAACACTAGACTCCGGGTTTGAACAAACGGATGTCAACATTTTAACCATCCATTCTTGATTGAAACTTGGCGGGGGAAAAAAGTTCGGTAAATGAAGGCATCTTGATTTCTGATAGCATGTATCGATTGGTCTGATTGATCTCAGCACGACCAATGAGGCTTGACCGTCACGGTCGAATGGAGCGGCATTGTGGACTGCGGCACTCGTTCTTGTGGGCATCAGCACGGGGGATGTGTCCGCTGACTTTGGGATTGTCGGGGAAAGCATGCTAGGATCTGGTGTAAGCCACATTCAGGGAACAGAGACACACAACAAAAGCTAAAGGGGGCATTGGGTGCACATAGATCTGTGATTAAAAAAAAAATCTTCCTTTGGAAAGCACAAGGTGACCCGTTCACCTGAAAGTGTCACGTGCCTCTTCTCAGAAGTCACCCTTCCAGTGGAAATGCGATGTGCGCGTTTGCGGTGCTAGCGCATGGGTTCACGCGGTACACGTCGCTATGACACTCGAACGCATTGTTCTGCGGGATGCCAGTGCGAAGAACATAAGCGGTATGTGTTCGCGACACTTTTGCGCGTATGCGCTTTATGTGTGTGTTAGTTTATGTGTGTGTTGGTGATTGTGGTGTTGAATGTGCTTAAGTGTGTTCTTGGTGTTTTTTTTTTTTTTTTTTGTATGGTGTTGGTGTTAGTACATTCTGGGGAGAAGACGGAAGAGACGATCGGGCCTTACTTTACCAAGTGTCCTCTTGACACCTTCATTTCTTATGACTTAATCTTCAAGCCGTTATTGAAACAAAAAGATTTAGCTCTTTGAGACCTTCTTGTCTTGTATCCTAATCTTCAAGCCGTTATTGAAACACTAAGATTTAGCTCCCTGAGACCTTCATTGCTTGTGACCTAATCATTAAGCCGTTATTGAAACACTAAGATTTTGCCCCTTGAGACCTTCATTTCTTGTGACCTAATCTTCAATTAGTTATTGAAACAATAAGATTTACCTCAGAGCCGTTCTTAGGAGTTTGGGGGCCCTAAGCATGGAGCGTAGGTTGGGTCCCCGGAAGGGGGAGGGTCCGGGGGTGGAGCTCCCTCGAGCTGAGGAGAAAACACTACCCACCACTGAGGCGCCTCCATTTTGCCGATTTCCTGTCTGCCACCCCCAAAGCTCCCCCCTGCTGCTTCCCTTCCCCTGCCTCCGAATTCAACTCAGAATGATAAATTTCAGGATTAGGGAGGTAACGTGAATGCAGTGCCAGTTAAAAAACAACAACAGGGGGATCGAGAGCGCCTCACGGGGGCCCCCTCATGTTAGGGGCTTTATGCGGATACGTAGTCAGCGTATGCCTAAGAACGGACCTGTTTAGCTCCTTGAGACCTTCATTTATTGTGACCTAATCTTCAAGCCGTTATTGAAACACTAAGATTTAGCGCCTTGAGACCTTCATTTCTTATGACCTAATCTTCAAGCAGCTATTGAAACACTGAGATTTACCTCCTGGTTGTAAACAAAAAAGTTTATATTTAAAAAAAAAAGATTTGCTTGCATGAAATATGATACATTGTTATGTAACACTGGAGCAATATGTATGTCAAGAAATACTGGTGTCTCGTCCAGTTAGTTGATGTTTCCAGGCTTGCTTTCAGACATTGAACTTTGTGATATCATCTTGAAAGTTCCAGGATTACCTTCAGTCATATAGCGTCGTGATGCCATCATGATTCTTCCAGGCTTGCCTTCGGACACAAAGTATTGTGACACCATAATGAACGAGGTAAATGTAAAAAGCCTCACATACACAGAAGATATCGTATAGGTACACAGAAGCCTCACAGACACCAAATATATCGTACAGGTACACAGAAGCCTCACAGTTAAAGTCGATATCTTATAGCTACACAGAAGCCTCACAGAAGGTGTCGCATAGGTACCCTGAAGCCTCACAGATAAAGTTCGATATCGTATAGCTACACAGAAGCCCCACATAATGTGTCGCATAGGTACCCAGACGCTTCACAGTTAAAGTCGATATCTTATAGCTACACAGAAGCCTCACAGAAGGTGTCGCATAGGTACCCAGAAGCCTCACAGTTAAAGTCGATATCTTATAGCTACACAGAAGCCTCACAGAAGGCGTCGCATAGGTACCCTGAATCCTCACTAATAAAGTCGATATCGTACAGCCTCACAGATACAGAAGCCACAAAATAGCCTTCCTAATTATAAAGATAAAATCCAAAGGATCTTCAGCTTTAAGGACACCATAATACAACGAAAGCGACCACAGCAAAATTTTGAGTTAAGAGCTCATGAACTATTTTAAAGTAGCCCCAGATTATAAGTCAAATCTTCTCTTATTTATTATATTACTTCTGGTGTCATTCATGAACTGCTTTCATTTCCAGCTGCCTCCTAACAAGCTGGCTGATTCCAATTCAGCGTATTTGGTATTGAGAGTATATTACAAATAATTCTATATGTTTGAAAGAAAGTGTGGTTCAATAATGAGTTCAATAGCGCGCAAAATATAATTCCCGATAACTACGCTAAATGATGCGTGTGGTACGTAAAGTTTTCTTTTAGGAAAATGAAATCGTGTCAATTTAAGAATGGTGTAAAACATATTCGATTTAAAAGTGGTTTGGGGATGAGAATAGTTAATATAGTTCACGGGCGTGAAATAAAAGTATGCAGTGGCGTATCATGGGGGGAAGCATAGACATAGAGATATATTAAAGCTCTGTGGGGGGGGGGGGGCGGGGAAAAAAG
>CAXITT010000474.1:393151-408090 GCA_964033795.1 Lymnaea stagnalis | reverse complement strand
CACACACACACACACTCTCTCTCTCTCTCTCTCTCTCTCTCTCTCTCTCTCTCTCACAAGAGTCTCTCTCTCTCTCTCTCTCTCTCTCTCTCTCTCTCTCTCTCTCTCTCTCTCTCTCTCTCACAATCAATCAACACAACGTCTTTCTAATAACAGTCACTTTGCAAATACATCCCTACCACATATAGAGATGCTCTGACTCAAACACACAACACAAAGTCTTCCTGACAACAGCCAATATATGTAGTATATCCTCAGCACATCATACAGATACTCTGCCTCTACTGTCATCACAGTCTTCATGACAACAGTCAATATCTTAACACATCACTGCACAATAGAGACACGCTGCCTCCGCACTCAGCACAGAGTCTTCATGACAAGTTAACAGGGCAGTTCATGCTCTCGTTTTGATGATTGAAATCTCGGCATTCTCAGTTACTGTAAGCAAACGAACCATCCTTTCCATAAAGGTCAATGAATTTGTTTGATGGCAATAAATCATATTGATTGTACTGAAAAGCTATAATCATCGCATTTATGTTTAAAACATAAATTCTAAAAAAAACAAGAAGCTAAAAGGTACGAGTCGTTTTTACTCATATTAAATTTAAAGGAGCCCAAGAAAAAAACTTGCTTACTAATTTAAAAAAAAATAATTAAATTAAAAAAGAAAACAAAAAAAAAAAAGGAAAAAAGAGCCATCTCTACATTCTAATTACCGAATCATCAATACATTTTTTAAAAAAATGTATGTCGAATTGTGTGAAACTAGACCACGTGGATAATTATTGATGTAAAAAAAGAAAGTGTCCTAAAAAAACTATTCCCTGGTCATCCACACATTCTGTGTTCATTTAATGACATGGCACTTGGGGGGAACAAGTTTATCATTTCTCATTTTTAAAAAGCGATATCTTTATTCTATTCACAGAATCATAAATTATATGCATTGGATAAAATATGTCAAATTTTATGAAACTAGACCACACTTGTTATATGTCATTGGGGGCGGGGGGAATCAACGTCCTCTTAAAGTCTCTTGAGTTTTTCCATTGCACGGCACATAGCTCACGATTCATCTGATCTGTATTACATTAGGAGATATATTGGCTGCACCAGCGCCCCGGGATAAAGTTGTCAGGTTAAGTTAAGTGGCTATCCCATTAAACCACGGCCAAAACGCAGACACACGCAGATCCACGCAGATACACGGTGACACACGCAGACACAAAAGCGATTTGTTTTTTCTTTTTTTCTAAAGCTTTCTTTTGTTTTCTTTTGTTGTTTTTTTAAAAATTAAAACCTTCGGACTTTTCAGTGGATCTCATCAAGTAACTAACCAAAAAAAAGGCACCAATCGTTTCTGACCGACGAGAAAAGAAAACTATAATTCTAAAAGTTGAGACGTCCTGTCAAACATGTGACTTTTACAAAAGGGCCGCCAGAGAGGATTACAAATAACCGGAAGTGAAAGCAGAATAATGATGTTTTTGTTTCGCGGGTGAGATGGCCCTGTTCCGCCCTCGGGGATTCTTTTTTATGGCAGTATTAATTGTGTAATTATTGGGTTATCAACTTTCATCATTTTTGTTAAGGGCACAAGGAGGCGTGGCTCACACGCAAACCTGTTTACTGATTGGTCTTGTGTTTCCCCACATTTGATTGGCTGTTGACCGGAACGTGATGAAAGTGTTAATGAGACCAGAGGCGTTTCGTTTGTACTGATCATTAGCGTAGTGTACCCTGTTGTACCGTGCTGTACATCTTTTACGTGAGAAGTACCTTTGTACTTTATGAAAAGACCACCAAAAAAAAAAAAAAAGTTTCGAGTGTGCACAATGTCATTACGCGTAATTATGAGATTTTTATGTATTTTTTTTTTTTTAAAATTGCAGAATTTATGTCTTGAAACCTTAAATGCAAGCCTAACACTGAAATCTTACAGTCGAGTTATTTTTAGACATTGACGGGTTAAAAGGCCTCTGTGGATTAAACAATTCCACATAGTCTCACGAATTATTCAAGCCGATGGTCGGAGATGTTGAACGGGCAGCTTTCCCCCCATGGCTCTGAATGGCGCCACGAATAAAGTCTATTACGACATCTTGTCTTGGCCCGATGAGATAATGGTGACTCCGTCCCCCAAACTCTGGCTACTCGGGTCACATTAAAATGCTTTCAATAATTAAAATGGTATTTCATTTAAAAGTATAAGAGTTCCCCCCCCCCCACCCCCACTGACATGTTTGACCACTTTAAAGTTAGTCTGCAACTTATTCCATTAAAGTATGGACCGAATTCACCCTCACTTGAAATGCAGTTTGGTATTAACTGTATCTATAGGAAAAATAACAATCTATAAGCCTATAACACCATTGACCATCGGCCGGCAAGTGTCATTTCACGCATTGCTCGAGATCAAGAGATTCTCGGGGTATTCCCGTTAGAAAATCTCCACGTCATCAAACAATTACTAAACAACACAAATAACAAGAAACCCAAATGGGCTCACTCACAACATATCTCTCGGCTGTTTACGTTTTTGTCTGCCCGTTCCTTTCACTGTGTCTACTTCACTACACCCACAGCCATCCACTACAACCACAGTCATACATTCAAGGGCTTTGAAAACCTTCAGCTGCAGTGAAAACGGATGAACTTATTGATCAATGAATTGACGTCCGGCTCTAGGCTGCAAATACTAAATTATTGAGTCCTGTGAAAAAAACACGCCAAGCCTTTGTGTTTCTTTGATTGCCCAGGACACTTTAAAATTTGAAAAAAAAATTCAACTATTAAAAAAAAAAAATCAATCAATCGGTTATCGATTTTTGATTTGCCGGGTATCAAAAGGACCTCCACAAAGGAAGAGTCAACAAATATTTTCTATTAGAAAATGACGGATGCAGATGCAGTCAAACATTAAATGTCAAAAATGTGAACATGACATCAGTTGTAACAATGGCGCTGATCCCCCCTAGCAACTGGCCGTGTCGATGGCATCCCTTTCATGGGAGTGGCACACACCCTGACCAATCGATGAAGTGTACTGGAACTAATTCTACTCCGATGGCGTATTTGGAAACAATGCCCCTGTGTTGGGCTTCAACACACCACTATCAACTACTAGTGGCGGGGCCGCTTATATTAACTTTAGATGGCGCGGGGGGGGGGGGGCTTATTTTGGGGGGGGGGATCTTATTTGTGACATCGTCGTGTCTTCAATTGAAAAAAGTTTCTTTGAGTGGTTAAAAATATAGTGTTTCAATGGTATATAAAGCCATCAGTTCTTCTTTATATTAATCATAAAAAAAAAAAAAAAAAGTGAGAGAGAAATGCAAGATCTCAGACGAACAACGAAAATCGTCTGGATTACGCCCCTGCTTTTTGGAGCTTCTTAATTTTTTTGTTGTTTTTTGTTGCCAAAATTTATTATAGATTAGCTGCTGACTTCGGGGGAGACAGAATTCATTAAGAGCTCCAGTCTGTCGGTCCAATTAGTAAATGGCTGAAAGTTGGCTCATAAACTTTGTTCGCGTCTAATAACGGCATTGGAAGTAAGCGACTACACACGACCTGCTCGCTGTTGCTTGTTGCGTGAAACCAGACTTAGTTAGCATTGACAGCTGTTCAGCATAGGACGACCCCCCCAAAAAAAACGTGTTTCGTCAGGAGGTTTGAAAGTCTCTTCAGCTGTTGGGAGCATGAGCTTCTCTTACAAGATTCCAGGGGAAAAAAAATTTCTGCTTAATTTTTGAAATCTGTGAATATAAATTTATCTGATTGTAACGTTCTGTTTGAGAATTTTAAATACATAGGTTGGTTATTGAGCAATGACGTATTTGGTGGGTTTTTTTTTCACGTTTCGAAAAGCGTTGATGTTCCCAAATTTAAGCATCAAAGCTCAACCTAATACAAAATAAGAGTTGACCCAGAGGACCGCGTCTCTCAGTCACACGTCCAGCATATACTTGTGTACACCATGTTGTTACTGTAGAATGATTCCCGACATGCGGCATCCTTACCCGGCCTTACCATAGGCATCATGGGACCGACTCAGTCACCTGCTGTAGCCCAGTTTCTTCCGTTAGTATTTTGGCGGCCAACAAGTACACCATATAGTCCAACTGATTGCCCTTCATTTTACTTTATATTCCTGTTTATCAGTCTTTCAATTCATGTTGCTCTCTTGATCGTCCCTTTAAACTTATACAAGGGCTAACTTCAGTAGACCCCCCTCAGCGGCCCCCACCCCTCCCCGGTTTAATACTATTTTCGAAAACAAAAAAAAAAGAATGATCAACAATTGCTTTAATATCAAATAAACCCCCTGGAAGTATGGATCGTCCTGCCAGCGAAGGCCTCGCCCCAAACCGTTGTTTCTGGTTGGGTAGTGTTCACGTGACCTCGACCAGGAAATTGCTCGCTTAAAGAGAATTTTATATGTACTGGGGAATTCATTATGGCTCCTGACTATTTATAGGACATGGGATTACGTTATGACCTCTGATGTGTTATAATTCCAATACTTGGATGCGAACATGATGTGCAGAGTGTCGTGAAGTCACGTGGTTGAGTCTTGGGGCACTATTTGACGTTTGATTGGACTAGTTACTCATAACATGTCTACAAAATAGGTTCTGAACTCATTCTGGTATTACAAAGCCCAAACTTTACAGCTCCGGGTGGAAGCCCAGACTTTACAGCTCTGGGTGGAAGCCCAGACTTTACAGCTCTGGGTGGAGGCCCAGACTTTAAAGCTCCGGGTGGAAGCCCAGCCTTTACAGCTCAGGGTGGAAGCCCAGACTTTACAGCTCAGGGTGGAAGCCCAGACTTTACAGCTCGGAGTGGTAGCCCAGACTTATAGCTTACCGCCAACGGGACTGTATCTCCAGGTTTGAATTCAAAGTTTCCTTCTCTTAGATGAGTTACCATCCAAGGTTAACGAGTCCCATCCACCCGGGTGAACTGGGGATGTTTTAGCTGGACTGAACCACAGACCACTAACTTGAGATGGACTTACCTCGGCCACCCAGCACCCGAGCCAAGCGTATCATTTACTTGCTGTCCCAAGACAAGGCTAAAAGTGACGCCAATTTAATTTCTGTCGTGATGTACAATGGGAATATTTTGTCAGGTACTTGACCCAATCTTTCTCATTTCAGTTTTCGGTAACCGACTGTCGCCCTGGGCAAAGTACAAACCCATGGCATAAACATCATTGGTCACTGTTGAATTCACGGCCCGTAATTTAGGCTCTAATGAGGGTTTGGTGGCGGTGTTAAAAGTTAAGATCCAAACTTTTGTTATTGAAATGACGAGTTTGTCTTCACGCTATGCACACGTCCGCTAAAGAAAGCGTTGCAGTCACCTGGGGGGTACAAAGTCCCGCGCTATCAATCAATTGGCTAAAACTGTATGACGTCAACCAAAAACTCCGCAACAATGAGAACTTTTTTTTAGCCAAACACATGAAAGGTCACTTGCCTTCTAAGACCACACAGTTGGCGTGTGGGAGGTGACCAAAAAATATCCTTAGGATAAATGTGACTGAATTTGTTGGTCGTCAATGTATCGAAAGTCAATCAGTGCTGATCTCTAAACCTGACTTAACCTTTGACTGAATTATTGAATCGTCACGAGTGAGCTATTTCCCCCTTGCCTTCATTGGATGACATGACTAAACATTAAGAGACATCAATAATTGATTTGCATTTTTTTTACATACATTATAGCGAATCGTTATGTCTAGAGAATTGGATGATTATTTTCCTCTCTGTGAAGTTAGGTACACACATCAACTTAAAGGGCGACCTTTACCTTTATAAACCCCAAATAACACCAAAATTACTTACTGCCACACGTCTGCAGGGTTTTGGGTAAATATTGAGCAACCGACTGAACAGATTAGCGTCGTGCCCCGTTTCATTTGCATAGCTTTGTCAATTGCAGTACAACCGGCGGCCCCCCCTCCCCCTCAAATCATACCCTTGAATCTACTCGTACCGCGTTACGACCAGAGACGTAATAACGCCCCCTTAAGTCCAGACGTTTAAATTATCTGTAAACATATTCAAGAATATTTGCTATAAAAATAAAAAAAAACTCAAACAATCTCGACGGACTTGAGACTCCCACCACCGCCCCCTTCTCCTACTGAACCTGGAAATTACTCAACACCAGAAAACCTCTCGGCACTATTGGCGAGGTCCGGCAGATTTAGACGCCAAATACTGGACAAATGAACCTGGTCCTGAAGACATCCCCGTGGGGATTAAGTCGGTCAGTCATTAGGACCAGACAAATAGCACAATGTCCTGGGAGAGGAAATAAAAGCGGGGCGGGGCGCCAGCATGATTTGATGAAGGGGGGGGGTGCATTAATGATTTGGCGTGGCGTGTGCTGGGGGAGGTAGATTTGGACAGGGCCTAGTCTGGAACATTCAAATTTCTATTCAACAGAGTGAGCGAAATCGTAGCTTGTAAATACATTCATTGTTGCTTTAATATTTAAAGGATGAGAGATGATGTTGATGTTAAAAAATTTAAAAAAAAAATGATTAGTTAACAAAGAAAATCAGTAAGAAATTCCAAGAATCAGCCTCAAAAGGGGGACAAACGTAAATAAAACAAAATGTCAGACCGTTAAGAACTATGTACTAATTACGGAGACATATTTGTTTTCGAATAACCAATTTGTCTCAAACACCATATCCATTTCATCAACCATTATGCAATGATTAATGAGAATATCCCCCCCCCCTCCGCTTTTCCCCGCCCACCACCCACCCTCTAGCAGCAAATCCTCTTCCAAATATCTATAGTTAAAGAATGAATTTAGCAAAGCAAATCTAGACATAAAGAGTAATATTACAATTTTTCATGTGTCCATTACAAATCTTTTGAAGACACACTTTGACGTGTATAGCTGACTCTGTAAAGATCAGAAATTGATAGCGGATGTCGCCAATTTAACACGATTGCTGACAAAGTCAATGCCCCAGACTGTCCTACTATTGATGAGCTAATAGAAAGGGGAACCAATCAGATGTCACATATGAAACTTTTTTTAAAAGGCATCACATATAAATTGTACAAGTTTTCGGAAAAACATATTCGGCCTATGACCCCTTTTTTGGCTATCCCATGCCATAAGCAATAATGGATAATTTTCGGTGAAGCCACAATTTGAACAAATTACATTAGTTGATTAAAGCTGATATTTCCCCCCTCTGTTCTCGAATAACAATTTCATGTGCACATTTCTTTTGCAGTTCATATCACATTTTTCCCCCACCATTGTTTTCTTTTCTTCTCTCCTTTCAACACAAATTACGCATAAAACATTAAAAAAAGAAGAACTGGCGCAACACATTGATGCACACCATGGCGCGCAAATCTAATTTTCGGTAATTTCACTTGATGTTTCTCTGTTGAAGAGGATGGCTGGACGAACTTCATTGAGATAGATTAGCTTCTATAACAAGTGTGGGCGTTTAGCTATTGTTATCAAGGTGGAGAAATAGAGTGCCCTGATTTAACAGAGCGCCAATCTCCACAGTTTCGCCATCCTTCATTTATCATCAACTGGGCATTTTGGTTAGGCATCGAAAGAATTGAGCTTTATATGACATATCCCGACATTTTCAAACGGCTGTTATCACAAACGATCATAAGTCAACCAGTAACTTATGGGAGGAAGGGAGCCCCACCTGGCTTCTTTTAAGGACATTTTACCCCCCCCCCCCAACCCCCCAAAAATAAAATAATAATAATAATAATATGGTGCTGAGACTGCACAAAGATTTCCTATGATCCGTTTTGGTGAAATGTGTCACGTTTTAAAATGGCTCTTTCTCAGGGAACTCAGTCGGGCCGTTTTGCCCTGTGCCTCCATCCACAGCAGTGGCTCTCAACCTTCCTAATGCAGCGACCATTTACTACAGTTCCCCATGTTGTGGTGAACCCCCAACCATAAAATTACTTATGTACTTATGTTGCTACTTCATAAATATGTGTTTTCCGATGCTCTTAGGCCACCCCTGACTAAGGGTCGTTCGACCCCCCAAAGGGATCTTGACCAACAGGTTGAGAACCGCTGGTCTCCAGTGACTTCACTTCCCCAAATTACCATAATGTAAGTTTCAACTATTTACAGGTCATTTGTTGACGAATGAACGCCATGGAGAAACACAACAGGTGGAGTACAAGCTCGTTTCTTTTGACGAGAGTATTTTGAGTTTAATAAAAAAATAAATCTTTACTTACTTTCAATCTAATGAAAAGAAATAAGAACGCTGCTCTTCGTAATTAAACTGTTACTCGCATGAATACCGTCTGCTGAGTTTGGGGACAGGCAACACACCATTATCGCTCACAAATGCGACATTTTAGTGAGGTCACTTAGCAACCTCGGGGGAGGGGGGAGGGGGAGGGAGGGAGGGAGGTTGTGTGTTTGGGTTAGACAAATTCCACCCCAAAATATCGAAAGGTTGTGGCTACCCCCAACTCAAATATCTTCCAGCAGTCTGGGTTCTTAATGGTTTTGGCGTTGGAAGAGATACGAACATTGCTAGTTCTAATGACACGATGCCTAAAGAGCATGTCATCCAAGTAAATGAAATATGACACCATTCTAGGGGAATAGACTAGGGGAATAGACTAGGGGAATGGATTAGGGGAATAGACTAGGGGAATAGACTTGAAGAATAGATTTGGGGCATAGACTAGGGGAACTGACTTTTCGGAATAGACTAGGGGAATATAGCAGGGGAATATACTTGGGGAATAGACTAATAGACTAGGGGAATAAACTAGGGGGATATATCAGGGGAATAGACTAGGAGAATAGACTATTGGAATAGACTATGGGAATAAACTCGGAAATAGACTAGGGGAAGAGTCTAAGGGAATAGACTAAGTGAATAGTCTAGGGGAATAGACTAGGGGAATAAACTAGGTGAATAGACTTGGCGGAATGAAAAATGCTATTTAGGAATGCCACGGTTAATTAAATCTTCAGAAGTCTGTTCATCAAAAATATAGGTTTATGCTCAGTTCAAAACGACAGATTGACGGAGTTGTAATTCTATTCAAATTTAAATGAATCTCTAAATTCACATATCAGTTCACATATCACACTCTAAACCGACAACTCTATAAGCCCATCACCTTATAAGCCCACCTTTCTGAAAACCTGGCATTCTATAAATACACCACTATGTATAAAAAGACAAAAAAAAAAACAAAAAAACAAACCCACAGCTCCATTTGCAACCATCCCGCGCGCCACCCAATGTTCAACGCACATCTATTAATCCAGCTAACAACAGTGCTAACTCCCTGCCTACTGTTCTAACTACCCATTTATTTATCCAGAATCCCATCAAATGCGACAAGGCCTATCCATCCATGCACACCGGGTTCACCAATCCAACAATCCATTGAACTCTTTTACAGTTGAAAAGAAACCTGGGTTGAAATTTGTTCCATCTTGTTGACAGCCGTATTGCAAGTGCAGCTACGAGTAAAATAAAAGTTTTGTAAAGAGCAGCGGTTCTCAACATGTGAATCGCGACCCGTTTGGGGTTCGAAAGACCCTTACACAGGTGTCGACTAAGGCCATCGGAAAACACTTATTTATAAAGTAGCGACGAATTTTTTTTTTTATCTTTAGGGGTCACCACAACAGGAGTAACTGTATTAAAGGGTCGTACCGTTAGGAAGGGTGAGAACCACTGGTTATGAGATACTTGACTGTGTTCGTCGGCCCTAACACAATAAATATGTTTATGTTCCAGACAAAGATGCAACGAGAGCTGAATTGAGCTATCAACCATACTCAAGAACACGCTATTAGTCCTGTACGGCTAGGGATGACGTTGCCTTGCCTAAGTGGATGATACGCGCCATTCGCTCCATGTAAATGAACCCCCCCCCCCCCCCAAATCTGACATTTTAAATTTCTTAGCTGAACTGGTTAGCCATCAACAGACGAAAGACGTGTTACAATTAATTTATCCATCTACCGACGTAAGACCGCTACAATTTATCCATCAACCGACGTAAGACGTGTTACCAACAGAGCTATGTGAGTTGAACAAACCATACAATTGTTTATGGAACTTGTCTGTCTGATTGATTTACATTCCTTTATTAGAACGATTTAAAATGGTTCGTTCATTTCATCCTCTAATTGCAGGGGTGGCCGACCCAAAGGGCTTCGCGGGCCACCTTGATAGCGAGGTAGCCGTTTGCGGGCCACCTTGATAGCGAGGTAGCCGTTCGCGGGTCACTTTGATAGTGAGGTAGCCGTTCGCGGGCCACTTTGTTAGCGAGGTAGTCGTTCGCGGGCCACCTTTATAGCGAGGTAGCCGTTCGCGGGCCACTTTGATAGCGAGGTAGCCGTTCGCGGGCCACTTTGATAGCGAGGTAGCCGTTCGCGGGCCACTTTGATAGCGAGGTAGCCGTTCGCGGGCCACTTTGATAGCGAGGTAGCCGTTCGCGGGCCACTTTGATAGCGAGGTAGCCGTTCGCGGGCCACTTTGATAGCGAGGTAGCCGTTCGCGGGCCACTTTGATAGCGAGGTAGCCGTTCGCGGGCCACTTTGATAGCGAGGTAGCCGTTCGCGGGCCACTTTGATAGCGAGGTAGCCGTTCGCGGGCCACTTTGATAGCGAGGTAGCCGTTCGCGGGCCACTTTGATAGCGAGGTAGCCGTTCGCGGGCCACTTTGATAGCGAGGTAGCCGTTCGCGGGCCACTTTGATAGCGAGGTAGCCGTTTGCGGGCCACCTTGATAGCGAGGTAGCCGTTCGCGGGTCACTTTGATAGTGAGGTAGCCGTTCGCGGGCCACTTTGTTAGCGAGGTAGTCGTTCGCGGGCCACCTTTATAGCGAGGAAGCCGTTCGCGGGCCACTTTGATAGCGAGGTAGCCGTTCGCGGGCCACTTTGATAAGCGAGGTAGCCATTCGCGGGCCACTTTGATAGCGAGGTAGCCATTCGCGGGCCACTTTGATAGCGAGGTAGCCGTTCGCGGGCCACTTTGATAGCGAGGAAGCCGTTCGCGGGCCACTTTGATA
This sequence comes from Lymnaea stagnalis, assembly GCA_964033795.1. Taxonomy (NCBI): domain Eukaryota; kingdom Metazoa; phylum Mollusca; class Gastropoda; family Lymnaeidae; genus Lymnaea; species Lymnaea stagnalis. Next base: position 397,010 of record CAXITT010000474.1, on the reverse strand, counting down.
GCGAGGAAGCCGTTCGCGGGCCACTTTGACAGCGAGGTAGCCGTTCGCTATAGTCACATTCGGATGCACACAATGAAACGTAAAGTAACACGGCATAATACAACTAATCAGATGTGCCCGCAATCCTGGGGTGTGTGACAGGCAGTGCAATGGGGTGAAGCAACAAACAAAAAAAAAAAAACTACAAACAAACAAACAAACAAAACACACACACAAAACTAAAGAAAAGAAAATATCCGAAAAAGCGAGAAATAAACAAATAATTTTGTTTAAAAAAAACAATGAGAGATGATTGGATTTTTAATCAGCTACAATGTTATTACCATCTGTCACATCAGGTTCATCTGCTTAATTTTGAATGTTAAAAAAAAAACAACACCAAATAATATGGATCATCGTGCTCATCAACATTGTTATTGACGAGATGGCATGCGTGTGGATGTATCACGGGTTCGTATTATAATAATGTCGAAGGTACACTGCAGACCTGCTTACTTTTATGCTTTTGGCGACCGATTTAGATGACTTTTGGGAATCTCCGTCGAGACCCGACAGAACAACAATTTAAAGGGACCCGGTTAAAAAAAATATATTTTAATTACTTTTAAATTAAAATGGTAAAAGCCAAAGCATTCAATAGATGTTTATTGATTAATATTCACGATGATCTCATTTTTTATTTTAATTAAAAATTGTAAATATGGAAACTTTCCTCCATCATTTTGGGATTTATGCAGAATGTATGCGTGAACGAATGTAAAAAAAATCAAATTATTTCGGCTTCGGTTTCTGCCGAAAGCCTCGTTTAGCTTTTGGTTTCGGCTTCGGTTTCGGCCGAAAATCATTTTTAACTTTTGGCCTACTTTCGGATTCGGTCGGTCTCTACTAAGTAGTCAGTTGACTACTAAGTAGTCAGTTGAGGTGAATGCTGACCTTACTCGTGAACGATTGCATTGTCACCGGGATTGAGCAATCATGGAAAATTTCAAGTCCATCGGACGAAGGGAACAGTTCGAAAATTGAGTTCCGAAATTTGAACCAGCCCAGCACACAAACAAACCAACTCACAAAATTGCATATTTAAAAAAAAAAAAACAACGGACAATAAGATGCACTTGGCTCTAAATTTCTCACCCCTGTGTGGAAAACATAATAACAAAAGAGAAAAATAACTCATTTTTAAAATTGTTACTTCAATTTTTTTTTCCCTCCCGAGTCTGGTGATGTGCATCGTGTGCTAACCATCGATGTTTCCGGGTGTCCGGGTCAGTACCCGGCTCAGCCCTAAATTGAAGTTATTTTTGTGAAATGAAAATGTTCTTACAACTGCATTAAAAATTCACACGCCTCCCCTTTCCAAGGTCAACGAATGAGGACAGCAATTAATTGGTACAATTTCTCTTCTTCCGGTCTCCACCCAAACTTTCGGCTCAACATTGGAGGCCGCGTCTAGAATGTGGGGCGAAAGGTCACTTACATGTTAGGGGGGGGGGGAGGAGTTCTAAAAATAGACTTATTTTTCTCTGCCACTCGCTAAGGAGATCAGTTGAATCAAACATGGCTCTACTACTCATTCCATCCATGTTGATGAATGGCTGAGCCTGGCAGTGGCGGATACTGTACTGGAGGGTACACGATTCCTTCCCCACCCCATTTTTTTTTACCCGTCGTAACTATTCTGTTCAACAATACCAATCCAAAAATAGAAATGGACGTAGATGACTTAATTGAAATTTTAAAAAAAATCTGTTTAGATCATGGTGCACGTGCGCTCCCCCCTCCCCTCCCCCACCTACTATCTCCCCAAAATCTGATTTCATTTTATTTTGGAGCCGCCGTCGCAAACTCACAAACATGAAAACAAGACCCCCCCCCCCCCCCGATCCCGAACCCACTCCTGCTTGAATGGTCTCTGATTGGACGGGATGAGATAGGCGGTTGGGAAATGAGAAGATTTTAATGGTGACAGATAAACAGTGTATTGGTCGTAAATTATCGCGTTACTTCAGGGAATGCCAGCTCCATCGAATGTTATCGGTCGTGTGCTCCGAAACTTAACGCGATACGTTGAACTAAGTCCATATCCCTAAGCTATAGGCAATGTTTACAGGATGAAATAGGATTTGTCAGGATGATATTGCAAACACGTTACGATAAGTTATTTTCTGGAATTGGAAAAAAACAAGCCGAAGCTCTGTGTGAAATGAAGGATTAATACATGGGTGCCAAATTGAATTAAGATTGAAGGGGACCGGAGAGTGGATGTCATAACCAAACGCATATAGTTGGTACAGTCAAAAAGTTATGTGGAACTAGCCTTGAGACATTCATGAGATTCATATGCTAAGACAGCGGTTCTCAACCTGTGGATCGTGACCCCTTTGGGGGTCGAACGACCCTTCCCGAGGGGGGTAGCCTAAGACCATCGGCAAACAAAAATACTCCACAGTTATGAAGTAGCAACGAAAATAATTTTGCGTTAAAGGGTAACGGCATTGGGAGGTTGAGAGCCACTGTTTCTAAGACATGTGCACATGCGCTAAGAACACGCATACGGTGACACGCAACACACAGGAAGTCTCCTCGGACATGCCTGGCCCACAGACGCGACACACACAGGAAGTCTCCTCAGACATGCCTGGCCCACAGACGCAACACACACAGGATGTCTCCTTAGACATGCCTGGCCCACAGACGCAACACACACAGGAAGTCTCCTCAGACATGCCTGACCCACAGACGCAACACACACAGGAAGTCTCCTCAGACATGCCTGACCCACAGACGCAACACACACAGGAAGTTTCCTCAGACATGCCTGGCCCACAGACGCGACAGGGCTCTTTGAGGACCTCTAGCAACATAACCCACTGTCCATTATATGTGAGCGTGCTGACACCAAAGACATATTTCATCTGTTAGGGTCTGTACTAACATCATCCGATGGGAAGAGTTGGGGAGACGTAATTTCCGTTTACTGTGACTAAAGAGAGGATTTTTTCAAAAGAAGTATTCAAGATTTTAAAATAAAAAAAATGGTACCATATTAAGGGGCCCATTGATTCTAGAAGCTATGCTTTACTACACCGGCCCAATTTCCTTCACTTTCCCCCTCAAGGTCTCATCAATTTTTTTACCCTCCCACACTTCCAACCGTCTTTTGTACTTAGATATGGCGTGGGGTGGGGATGGGGGGTGGAGGGAGCGTTTTGCTTTATAATTTTAAAAGCTTTTTGCCGCATTACTGAAAGGCAGATGATCATCGCAAATTGAACAGATTCTGTGGTGGGTTAGAAAGTGAAATGGGCAGATAGTGTTGGGTTAGACAGTGAAATGGTCAGATAGTGGTGGGTTAGACAGTGAAATGGTCAGATAGTGGTGGGTAGACAGTGAAATGGGCAGATAATGGAGGGTAGACAGTGAACTGGGCAGATAGTGGTGAGTTAGACAGTGAAATGGGCAGATAGTGGTGTGTTAGATAGTGAAATGGGCAGATAGTGGTGGGTTAGAAAGTGAAATGGGCAGATAGTGTTGGGTTAGACAGTGAAATGGTCAGATAGTGGTGGGTAGACAGTGAAATGGGCAGATAATGGAGGGTAGACAGTGAACTGGGCAGATAGTGGTGGGTTAGACAGTGAAATGGGGAGATAGTGGTGGGTTAGACAGTGAAATGGGCAGATAGTGGTGGGTTAGACAGTGAAATGGGCAGATAGTGGTGGGTAGACAGTGAAATGGGCAGTTAGTGGTGGGTAGACAGTGAAATGGGCAGATAGTGGTGGGTAGATAGTGAAATGGGGAGATAGTGGTGGGGAGACAGTGAAATGAGCAGAGAGTGGGGGGTAGACAGTGAAATGAGCAG
>CAXITT010000474.1:375364-392073 GCA_964033795.1 Lymnaea stagnalis | reverse complement strand
CTCCAAACCCCCCTTCACCCCCCCCAAAAAAAAAAAACAAAAAAAAAACAAAACCACAACCATCAACACAAAGCCACCCTAACTACCACCACTGTCGGCACCTTCAGTCAATAAAATTGTGTTTTACCATGGCATTGGCCGAATTTTTGTAAATGAAAGAATTTGTGTGTGTCAGAAATGTGTGAGTGTGTAAATATCTAGGTGTGTTGTGCGTGCGTCAGTACTGCCGTGGGCGAGTGTGTCCTTGTGAGTCGAACGTTGACGGCATCAACCATTTAACATTTGTGTCTTACCAGCTGCATGATTGGAGTTTTAATAATTGATTTAATGAGTTTAAAAAAAAAAACAAACAACAAAAAAACTTCCAGAAAGATATTGAATTAAAATTGTGGCCATACATTTTTCCAAGATCAATAACTCTGCCGAGACGAACTAGGAGTAGTGTATTGGGCTGGCGCCATGACGTATCAGGTACAGGAAGTAACGTCATTCGTCCAACCACGGAAATGAAACCTCTCAGATCACAGGACAGTCAGCAATTAAACTTACAGCTCGCGATGGTCCAATTCGGTGCTTCTCATCGTGTTGGAGAACATGAGGTCATACAATAATTTTTGCTTTAAAAAACAACAAAAAAAAAAAAAAAAACACACAAAAAACAACATGTCCTATGACTAGTTCAAAATATATATTATACTAGCTATAGCCCGACATACAATGACAAAACATGCACTCTAGGAAGGCACTTTATAAAATTCCCAATAATTATTACTATCCCCTACTCCCCCGGTACGTCACACCCAATGAACTATATTAATATTCCAATGTCCACCAACCCCCTCCCCCTTTAATTTTTGACTCCCGCATACTTATTACAAAATTAAATCATCTTTAAATATAGACTATTTCCGTGAAAGAAAATAAAATATTTACGCACTAAACGCACTTTCTAAACAAAAATAAATAATAAATTCAGCGCCATCTGGTAACGTTAGTGACACTGGTACATAGAAAACTTATGTTTATCTTCATAGCTTACACTACAACCCATGTCAGCTTTTCTAGTGTGCTTAACACTACAGTTAGGTTCCCTATATTCAGGCCCGGTTTAACCCTTAGGCGAACTAGGCGGTCGCCTAGGGCGGCAAATTTTTAGGGGGCGGCACTATTAATTAAATAATTAGTTGCCGCGGGCGTGGGGGGGGGGGCGCAGTGCGACAGGTTCGCCTAGGGTGCCAAATACTCTGGCGCCGGCCCTGCCTGAATGACGAATCCCAAAACACTAACCAAGTCCCACATTTACGGTAGTACAAATTCGCCCGTTTATTCATCTAGATGCCACCGAACTAAGTGATAAAAAGGTGGTTTAATGAAGCAATGGCCAAGGTGAAGAATGGCGACGACCCATCGGTCCATTTAGAAATTAGCCAGCAGGAATGTATCAAAAAGAAACCCCAACCGAACTATAAAACAGCACAATAACACTCAGACCGAGGATTCTCAGAGAATGGTTGCCAGGGTCCCTCACATGAGATGGACTATATCATCACCACCGGGTGTATGTTGTGCGACCAGTTAACCTTGCGGCTGCAGGTTTTAATTTAGATCCCGGTGGCTATTTTGATGACCTTAAACAAGTGGACGGACCGGAAGTATTTACGCACTGTAAATTGAAAACTTTGGGAAATGTTGCAGAAATGTTGCATACAGTGTGTTTGTTAGTGAACAAAGGTAGCAGATAGCTTCAAATTGTTCTATAGAGATTCAAGTATAAAGCTGAATGGAGGTTTAGAAGCAATGCAGCTTCGGTGCAGGTCAAGGCGGTCTTCTGTGAGATTAATCCAGTAATGAAGCAAAAAATTCCAGCATTATGAAAGACCACCCCCCCCCCCATTTTTTTGGTTTGTTTTTCACACAAACACACTTTAAAAAAATCTTTCTACAATGCACCAGAATGTGACTATGGCTCCCCAAAATGTCTTTGAACGTGTATAGAGGAATTTAGTCTTTGAGATAGGACACTTTTCCTGGGTTGGGGGGCATTGGTAGAGCACGGGGGCAATGCTAAGGTGGTGGCAATCTGGCAATCTTAAGGTGGGGGCAATGCTTAGGTGGTGGCAATGCTAAAATGGGGGGGGGCAATCCTAAGGTAGGGACAATGCTAAGGTCGGGGCAATTCTGAGGTTGGATCAAGCTGAAGGTGGGGGCTATGCAAAGGTGTTAGCTATACTAAGGTGGGGAAGATGTTAAATTGACGGCAATCTAAAGGTGTGTGTGTGTGTGTGTTTGGGGGAGGGGTCAATGCTAGACAGGACAATTTAACCAGTAACCACTCTTATTTTATAGGACATATTGCGTTACATATACAGTTCACTTTTTGAATCTTTTATCTAGACGTATACAGGACGCTAATTTTCCATCTTACCGGCGGTAGCATGCAGACCCCTTTTTCCATTGATCTATCTAGTGTAGGGGGAAGGGAAAATTAAGGCATTTTGGGTGCTCAAGGGAGGCAAAGAATACAAGGGGTTGGGAAGGACTGGCCTGACTGGTTGGGCTGCTATAGCTGGTGTAGCTGGGCTAGCTGCCTAGCTGTTCTAGTTGTTCTAGCTGGTCGAGCTTGAATAGCTGCTATAGTTGGCCTAGCTGTACCAGAATCCCATTATTTATAAAGTGCATGACAATCTGATCTTATGAAATTAAATTTCGCATCTACCAAAAACATGACTTGAGCTGTGATTCTCTTACTAGTAAAAACGTAAACAAAACAAAATGTACCCCCCCCCCCCCCAACACAAAAAAAAAAAAAAAATTAAAACATTTCTTGAGCTGTTATTCTCCTAATAAAAAAAAAAAAAAAAAAAAAAAAAGCCCCCCCCCCCCCCAACAAGAAATATAAATAATGAATGTAAGCCATTAACTCTAAGTGACCGTTGATCTCCATCACGTGACCTCATGCGTCACGAAAGCCAGATTACCGGTCAGTCAAGTTTCCACATAAGTGCATGTCAAACTTTTTTTTCTCTTCTTCTTACCCCAGAACCTTTCCATTTGCAATTTTTGTGCGTTAAAAGCATCTGTGACGAGTTGATTTAAAAATGTGCAGGTCAATTATCAAAGGGCGATTAATTCACCGCTTTCTTCTTATCCTAGAAAATCCTGTGTCATTAAAAAAAAAAAGTTATATTAAAAAGAAAGAAATATATTTGTTGAAAAGTGTGCAAATTAACCAAATAGGATAAAATTATCTATTTTGTTGAATGCTTTTAATGCAATTTTATATTAAACTTTTTAAGCTTGTTAGGATTTTATTATTTTTAGAACCATTCTTCTTGTTGCTTTTTGAAGATACTAGATCCCCCCCCCTCCTCCCTTAAAAGTTGTACAAATCATACAACTAAAAGTCAAGTATTATGTCCAGAAATCTTTAGTCACTTCTAATGACCCCCCCTCATGACCACCTTGAGGTAAGTATTGTAGTTGCCGACTTTAAATACTAACATCAGATTTTTAAATATAGTTTCTATGCGGACGCGACTGTTGTCACAGCCATCTCCCACTAATCTCAGGCTACTCCCTCGTGAGCTCACATCGTAACGATCTGGCCACCTCCTTCACATGGGGGCGCGCGGTCTCTGGCTCCATGATTTGCTCTGCGGTGTGCCCGTTTCTGTTGGGCTATCACCTTGATCTTTTTTTTTATATACGTCTGGTTCAGGGCAATGCTACAGGGCTGAGCTATTTGAATAAACAGTCTTAGTCTCAAGGGGGATGTTACACCTGTCAAAATTACGCGAAGCATCAATTTACACGGGAGGATAATTTATGTCGCGAGATATCGAATCGGAAAACAGGAAATTCATGCCGGCTGATCAAATAACACGTGTGCGTATAATATATGTGCGCTTAAATACCCCCCTCCCCCCCCAAAAAAAAAAACAAAAAAAACAAAACAAACAACACAAAAAAACAAAACAATACAGCTATGTTAAGAAATTAATATTCAAAATTACGCGAAGCATCAATTTACAGGGGAGGATAATTTATGTCGCGGGATATCGAATCGGAAAACAGGAAATTCATGCCGGCTGATCAAATAACCCGTGTGCGTATAATATATGTGCGCTTAAATACCCCCCTCCCCCCCCAAAAAAAAAAACAAAAAAAACACAACAAACAACACAAAAAAACAAAACAATACAGCTATGTTAAGAAAATAATAATCGAGTGTTTTGGCTCATTTAATAGGTAATGCTGTTTAAACGAATGGAACATTGTTGAGTGGTTGAGTTTGTTAAGTATGGGTATGCTTCATTGCTTCATTCCCCAACTCTCGAATACAGGTCTTTCAATCTGAAAAGGTGGCGTCAATAAGCGTTGCGATGTGCACATGGAAAGTAGAATGGCGGCACATCACAAATAATAATTCTGTAGGTGTTTATGTATGTGTGTGTAATGGCTGTAACGATATGTTCCATAGGCGCGCAAAGTTAAAATCCAGGAAGTTATCACTAATTTGGGTTCTTATAAAGTGAGTTACTTGAATAGATGAATTTGCCAAGTAGTTTGTTTCTGTGTGAAGTTCACACATTGCCTTCGCCATTGATTTGTCGCGCTCTAAACTGTTCCACTCTAATATTTGCAATTTGCGCACAGATTACCAACATACAGCGTGTAAGCTTGACGTCATAATGTCATGAGCTCAGTGCTCATCTTTGACTGCGTAGTACAGTGCCATCAAGCAAAGAGATACATATCTAAACCAATGGCTTATTCCTTTACATTGAAACAAAAATCAATAGAATGTTATTCTTTAAAACATAAATGTTTTTGTTTCCTTCAAAATAAACCCTTACACTTGTACAATGATCACAGCCAACTTTTAAACAGTAATCATTGAATGTCCAATCTTTTCACTTGGACTGACGTAAAAACTGGCCGCCAGGGAATTTTACAAGTTCCGTCTAGACTGACTTGTTTCGAAATTGCTCTTCCTCCTGTATCTTCGATCCCATGCCAGGCTAGTCTGTAGGAATCTACTATTTTTTTCATATGTGTATCAATATTAATTTATTTTATACAGACAAAAAGACCCATTCAAAATAAAAAAAATAACCTCCATTTCCTACGTTCCTGCACACATCCGACCTCCATTTCGCAGGTTCCAAATGCATACACATCCGAACTATATTACTCATGCAGGCTCCTCTATTTATGCACACCCGGGCAGAGTCGATTTGGGGGCACTGCAGAGTAAAATTTTGTTGATAAAATCCAGGGAGTTTCTGTCACTTGAAGAAAAAAAAAAAGCCCGTAGCATCTTGTAATCAAAGAATGGGGCCTCGGTCACACAGAGTCGTTTAGCGGTGAACTCTACCAAGTCACCGGCATTGTGGATCATGGCGGCACGACGGTTCTCATGTTTACAAACGTTAATTACACCCTGCCCCCCCCCCCCCTTTTTTTTTCTTCAATCACGTCAAATATAAAGAAATCTTGCCGACAGGGCAATAATTTCATATCAATGACCGCAATAAGATGACTAAAATGTATCTTTGATCACGTCGGCAGGGGTTGGGGGTTGAGGTGGGGTGGAGAGGACGGTCCGCCCCATAGGGCGCTTGGCATCGTGGGCGGGTCAACACCTAAAGTCATCAGAGTATTCTATTTATAGCTCATGGTTTTTCGTAATTGAAGCGCGGCACAGTTAAAGACCATCCTGGGGGTCACAAACTAACTCTGCCAGTGTCTTCCACGCTTAGCTGGTGCCGCCACGACACCCACCGCTTGCCCTCCCGGTGTGTCTTCACTGCTCCTGAGCTGCTCCCTACTCCTGAGCTGCAGTGATGCACCGAGACAGTGGGCGTGTAAGCAATCAACATTTGGTGACGATGGAAATAACGGACACAATCACAACGGTTTTAATAGAAATCATGAATTATGTCCGTTTTAACAGAAATAGTTTTTGGTCTCCTAAGAGTGCACAACGAAGCTAGAAAATAAGTATCGATAACATTTTGGTTTGTTTTTTGTTTACACGAGAAAGATCTAAACAATGTCACATCTTTCTTGTTATTAATCAATTATTTCCCTTTTACGGTTTCAAAAGAAAAGCTAGTGGGTGGCAGGGGGGTGTGTGTTAGTGTGTTTGTGTTTGAGTCAGTGTGTTTTGGGGGGAGGGGGGATACTTGTTATATATGGGACAAGAATAAAAACGAACAATCTTCTGCAACAATCATACACGACATGTGGTCTAATTATTGGCTAACAAATGATTTTTTATTCATAGCCTTTCCGGTCTATAAATTTAATGATCCACTTTGTTCGATTAAAGAAGCAGACCAAACGTTACAATTCCGGCATGAAAACGGAGTTAAACATTTATTGATATCACTATGATCAACAACGCAGCAAATGTCCAGCCCCACCCGCCCCCCCCCCCCCAACCCCCCCTCACTGAAAACACCCCGAAGGGGGGGGGGGGGGGGAGAAAAAACAACAACATCAGGAACACTTTGAATAACTGTCTTTGCTCCCCCAGAGCCAACAAAAGCCTCGAGCCAACAAAAGCTCAGAGCCAACAAAAACTCAGAGCTCAAGGTTCATAAAGAATTGATGGCCACGACGGTGAAAGGAGGAACATTGTTTTTACATCTGATGACCCAATCATCGGGCCGTATCCTAGGGGCGGAGGCAACATAGACTGCGGGGGGGGGGGGGGGGTTGCTGCCAAGTCTCCTGGGTGTTGTGCAAACATTGATTCACAAAGTTACCTTCGCCTTGTTGTAGGAAGAAACAAACAAAAAAATATTTCTTTTAGGCGAACACAAATCTTTATGGACGAAATTTTTAATATTTTTGATGACTTTTTGTCGTCACACTTCCCAGAGATCTCTCCTAGAAGACGACGTTCAACAATTGGCGCGAAAGATAACGTTATATTTATGTGTGTATAAATAAAAACACTGTAGATTTCATTTTATTGAGATCTATTTTGACAAGGCGCTGGCTCCCATGCAGGGTTCCAGCATGCAGCACAAAGTCCTTTCAATCGGACCGACCCAAAACCATTCATCTCCATCCACGGGCCACTTGCCTGTAGTCGATCTGCCTCCACCCCCCAATCCATCTTAATCGTGGTCAAGCAATGAGTCGCCAGTCTCGTGGGATTGTGTCATCGGGAATCCTCTTGAGATTCCCCGACTGACGTCACCCGACCTTTGACCTCCGCTCTCTTTCGTTCAGGTTTTATAACTTGTATGATAAACTTTTTGCAGGACATCCACAGGTCAAAGCAGGAGACATCCACAGGTCAAAGCAGGAGACATCCACAGGTCAAAGCAGGAGACATCCACAGGTCAAAGCAGGAGACATCCACAGGTCAAAGCAGGAGACATCCACAGGNCATGGAAACCTGATTTTTTTTTAAAAAAAGGAAGAAACGTTTAAATTATGACTGATTCCCCCTATGACCGATAAACGATGCTGCTGCTGGGTGTCGTCCCCGGCTTGACACGTAAATAGTTCTGGAGTAGGTGGAATGAATATACAAGTGTTTTGTTTTATTTAATTTAGTTTGTGTTAATTTTTAAGGTCATGATTATGTTTGTTAAATTATATGTACAACGTGGTGAGCCCAGCCATAGGCTGAGGTATCGTGCTATATACAACCACCACTAATAATAATAATAATAATAATAATAAATGACACAAAAACAAGCCGTGGCATTCATCCTTACACCCCCCCCCCCCCCCCCCCCCCCCCCCTTTTTTTTTTTTTTTTTTTTTTTTTTTTTTTTTTTTTTGTTTTTAAATATAATATATATATATATATATATATATTAAAATTTTGTTTCACTTTAAAAATGCAATGCATTGTTATTTTCAAGGGTTGTGAGATTTTGTCAAACAATTCCAAGGGCGGGCTGTGTATCAAACACATTTTTTTTTTTTGGAAACCCTGCCCGTTATGATGTACAGGTCTGCGACGTCAGTTGTTGGTTCAATATATGTAGTGTCACTTTCAGTTACGCCACTAAACTACCATATCACGGACTCATAGAACCCGATTCGACGTGATGAGATTTGAAAAAATATAATAAACTTCGAAAGAGTCGAGCCTCGAAGCCTGCTGCAACGATCATCATGGGAATACTGTTGAAGATTAAAAAAAAAAATCCAGGCAGCAGTACGTATCCCGAATAAGCCACTGGGGGCAGTACGTATCCCAAATAAGCCACTGGGGGCAGTACGTATCCCAAATAAGCCACTGGGGGCAGTACGTATCCCGAATAAGCCACTGGTGGCAGTACGTATCCCGAATAAGCCACTGGTGGCAGTACGTAACCCAAATAAGCCACTGGGGGCAGTACGTATCCCAAATAAGCCACTGGGGGCAGTACGTATCCCAAATAAGCCACTGGGGGCAGTAAGTAACCCAAAATGCGCCACTGGGGGCAGCAGGTATCCCAAATGAGCCACTGGCTCAGAACTGCCTTCCCTCTAACGCTATCCAAAACCGTTTCTGGGCTTAATCACTCATAAACGCCCTGGCAAGGTGGTGACCTCTAGGAACGATTCGGTGGCTGCTGGCTAACGGTCAATCTACCAGCCCCGAGGTCAGCCAAACTCATCGGAATCCATCGAGAGCGCATTTTGATATGGCGACATCTAATGGCTGGCTATTTGGTCAGGAGGAAGGATTTTTTTAAAAGGCTAACAATCTCTAGATCTTTTCTGAAGAGCTATAAAGCTTATTGGCTGTGAGATGGAGAGAAGAGCACACTTGGCATCCATGAGAGATTAAAAGAAAGAAATGTCACTTAAAATTATATTTTAAATAGCGAAGTATGCATGAGGAGTAAGGACATGTTTTAAAGTAAAAATCTTCTCATATATTTAGTCTTTCCCATGCAATTTTTATTTCACTAATTTTTTTTCCTCACGTCTTCTACAACTAGTGCGTTTGGAACCTAAATCAATATGAAATATTCAGCGGAGCTGAAATGTAATTTTGAGGTATTAAGACTTTTAAAGCAGACGTCATTTCTTGTATGTTTAGCCATAGAAATAACGTGATCAGAAGCAAGACATTTGCAAACTGCACAAACTTAAGCCTCGTCTCACATCCTTATGATCAATCAGCAACACATTTGTACACAACTGTAGTACATGTGTTAAATGTGTTGATGGAAGAATGAGTTCTTCTTTTTTCAAAGTACATGCCAATTTCTGTGCACGGATTTCTTGTGTTAAGGCCCAGGGTAACTTCCTTTGTGTTCCTTTCGGAGTTCGCTTATACACATTTAGGATATCTAGTGGATGGGGGCAATGTAGCTAGTGGGTGGGGGCAATGTAGCTAGTGGGTGGGGGCAAAGTAGCTAGTGGGTGGGGGCAAAGTAGCTAGTGGGTGGGGGCAATGTAGCTAGTGGGTGGGGGCAGTGTAGCTAGTGGGTGGGGCAATGTAGCTAGTGGGTGGGGGCAATGTAGCTAGTGGGTGGGGCAATGTAGCTAGTGGATGGGGGCAATGTAGCTAATGGGTGAGGCAATGTAGCTAGTGGATGGGGGCAATGTAGCTAATGGGTGGGGGCAATGTAGCTAGTGGATGGGGGCAATGTAGCTAGTCGGTGGGGGCAATGTAGCTAATCGGTGGGGGCAATATAGCTAGTGGGTGGGGGCAATGTAGCTAGTGGGTGAGGCAATGTAGCTAGTGGATGGGGGCAATGTAGCTAATGGGTGAGGCAATGTAGCTAGTGGATGGGGGCAATGTAGCTAATGGGTGGGGGCAATGTAGCTAGTGGATGGGGGCAATGTAGCTAGTCGGTGGGGGCAATGTAGCTAATCGGTGGGGGCAATATAGCTAGTGGGTGGGGGCAATGTAGCTAGTGGGTGGGGCAATGTAGCTAGTGGATGGGGGCAATGTAGCTAATGGGTGAGGCAATGTAGCTAGTGGAGGGGGGCAATGTAGCTAATGGGTGGGGGCAATGTAGCTAGTGGATGGGGGCAATGTAGCTAGTCGGTGGGGGCAATGTAGCTAATCGGTGGGGGCAATATAGCTAGTGGGTGGGGGCAATGTAGCTAGTGGGTGGGGCAATGTAGCTAGTGGATGGGGGCAATGTAGCTAATGGGTGAGGCAATGTAGCTAGTGGAGGGGGGCAATGTAGCTAATGGGTGGGGGCAATGTAGCTAGTGGATGGGGGCAATGTAGCTAGTCGGTGGGGGCAATGTAGCTAATCGGTGGGGGCAATATAGCTAGTGGGTGGGGGCAATGTAGCTAGTGGGTGGGGCAATGTAGCTAGTGGATGGGGGCAATGTAGCTAATGGGTGAGGCAATGTAGCTAGTGGAGGGGGGCAATGTAGCTAATGGGTGGGGGCAATGTAGCTAGTGGATGGGGGCAATGTAGCTAGTCGGTGGGGGCAATGTAGCTAATCGGTGGGGGCAATATAGCTAGTGGGTGGGGGCAATGTAGCTAGTGGGTGAGGCAATGTAGCTAGTGGATGGGGGCAATGTAGCTAATGGGTGAGGCAATGTAGCTAGTGGATGGGGGCAATGTAGCTAGTCGGTGGGGGCAATATAGCTAGTGAGTGGGGCAATGGGAGCGGATTTTCTCATCCTTTTAACAATAAAGTGATGAGAAGACAATCTTGACATAATGCCGTCATGGAAGGGACAACGGGAAACACATTGTGTTCTTCCTATAAAGACAGATTTAATTCATATGTGGGTGCTAAGATACTTTGTCCAATGATAATGTGCTAGAGATAAATCATTGACACGGAAATACACAAAGTTCCCAAGCTATATTTTGTGCAATGATAATATGCTAGAGATAAAACATTGACACGGAAATACACAAAGTTCCCACGCTATATTTTGTGCAATGATAATATGCTAGAGATAAAACATTGACATGGAAATACACAAGTTTCCCACGCTACATTTTGTGCAATGATAATGTTGCTGCCACGACAATTGAGTGGTGCTTTGAGTTTGAAATTGATGGAAACAGCGCGTCTCAAACAGCAACACGACAACAATGGTCTCTTGACTACGGCAATATGAGACACAATCTCGACTACGCTAATATGAGGCACAATACCGAATACGGTAATATGAGACACACAAATTTGATCGACTTCCCAAAGGAACACAGTCGGGCAACTGTCATTAGTTCTTTTGTTAAAACGTCCTGGACCAAGTGATAGCTGAAGACAAGGTGCGTGTCGGTACTAGAAAGCCTTGAGAGCAAGTAAACAGTTCTTGTCGAAAAGAATGAAGACTTTGCTATGAGTGTAAAATGACGTATTTATAGACCATATTATCCCGCCTGTAGATTGGATAGAACAGTAATGGTGACCATACTTGGCACAATGGCAGCTTAGTGCTCTGTCGACCATCGTTCAGCTCATACGTTTACACAGAAAACATATCTCAAATGCGGACATCCTCTTCAAGTCTGCGTTCCTCAACAAGAGTACTGACGATTGTCAGTCCCCCAATTTGAATTCGCTTATATTCTATGTTTGTGATACTGAAAGCCGAGAGAGGGAGCCGTCGGTAACGTTAATCCTTCATCCCATCCATAGTGCGGTAGTGCCAAGTAGTGCATCCCATCCACAGTGCGTTACTGCCAAGTAGTGCATCCCATCCACAGTGCGTTACTGCCAAGTAGTGCCTCCCATCCTCAGTGCGTTAGTGCCAAGTAGTGCGTCCCATCCTCAGTGCGTTACTGCCAAGTAGTGCATCCCATCCACAGTGCGTTACTGCCAAGTAGTGCATCCCATCCTCAGTGCGTTAGTGCCAAGTAGTTCATCACATCCACAGTGCGTTTGTGCCAAGTATAGTTCATCCCATCCACATTGCGTTAGTGCCAAGTAGTGCAGACAGGTTATCACATTGTTTTATGTAATCGTTCATGTTGCTGTCCTCCATGCGTATATGCATAGCACCTTTGTATCCTAACTGTAGTAACGCGATGCTGTCTGTTATACGTGGTGACATATCGGCAATTATGAAGGATGCCGTGAAATGTTTGTTTGATAGATGTGTTCCTCGGATTGTGTCGAGTGGAAGAAACGCATTTCGGGTCATGGGAAATATTTGCAACCTGAGATCCGGGTAGTTTGGGATGTGAAAAGGTTTAATGAGATGGCGCATGTTGTTGGTGCTCTGTCGGGAAGTCACCGAGACAAAACGTGCGCATCATTAGTCAGAAGATGGACGCACCACGGTGGGTCAGTGCACTAGGACGAACTGCGCTGCTGCTGAACGCCCATTCAGACATGTGTCCGTTCTTACAAAAGGGATATGACCCTGGATGTCAATTTTCCCCCCATAACGCTCTCAGTGGTTCTCATGTTACCAACTTGACGCCCCGTGAGTGAATGCCGATGAGGGTGGCGCCCCTGCCAGTGTTTGTATATGTTGATGTGAATATATTATGTGACCATCGTCGGTGTGCTGGAAATGCTTGATTTACTATGTGTTTGATGTATGATGAACGAAACAAACGCGTGTCATTCCTAGTGGCCGTTACTATCAAATATACCAATTAGTTAAGAACAGCTACAAGATAACTGCAAATATTAAATTTATTTAAAGGGTGCAGGCGAAAAAAATAACAACCATTGAACCATCAAAATAGTGCACAGTCGTATGACCTGTCTGAGGGTTCTCGCCTGAGAGATCATGATTGAGAACAGGTTACATGGGATTATGGGTAATATAATTATGCTGAATCGAAACTTCACGCCAGCCATTTACTTGACATATCTGCTCAAATCCATACCCTAAAAAAACAATGATAATATAGTTTTGATTTTTGGTGTTCCAAGGGGGCAGACCGACTGAAAAGTTGCGAAATAGCGCCCCCCCCCCCAAAAAAAAATAAATAAAATTTAAAAAAAATTTTAAAAAATTGTGGACAAACTAATTTAAAACAATTATGTTTTGATTGCGTTTAGACAGACACAGACTTGAAGCTAATACAAATATTTGAAAGCTTGTCAACGTCATGAAATTTATTTTCAGCGTATCAAGGAATCAGTAGCTCGGTGGAGCAATAGCACGAGAAGCGATATACAATTGAATTACGCTCTAAAAAATAGAATCTTCATTAAAAGTTAGAGTTATAAACGCACGAAACAACAGAAGGTCAACTTGAGAAAATTAATCCTTAAAAATAAACTACCTCATACAATTGCATAAAAAAAGACATATTTGTTTCAAAATTAAACTATTTTAAAATCCATTTCATACAAAAACTAGAAAGTGTAAAGTGACATTGAAATAATTATTAAGAAAAAATTGCGATCTAAAACAAAACAACTGAACAACAAACATGAAATAAAAATGAAAATACTGATACAACATAGGACGAACCTCGACGGTATTGTTTTTATATTGGTAATTATGTTGTTGTTTTTCCTTACAATTCGTGACAAGACGCCATCATGAGAACTTCCTCTTCTATTTACGTGTGCGCGTGGACGTCACGTGCGCTTAAAATCTCATAGCAACTTTACGTCTGTTTTGTGGGGGCCCGTCATCGTGATGACGTCACGCTTTAGAAAGTCTAAGGTTAGGACGAAGTGATAAATATTTACACGTTTCTAGATAAATTTTATACAAAGGTATCGTCTCAGCCCATCCAAGCATTTATATAGTTTAATGTCATGCCACAGACTGGCGCACGGTTGTGAACCGCGGACTGAACCACTGACTGAACCACTGACTGAACCACTGACTGAGCCAATGACTGAACCACTGACTGAGCCACTGACTGAGCCACTGACTGAGCCACTGACTGAACCACTGACTGAACCACTGACTGAACCACTGAATGAGTAACTCAATGATTCACTAACTGATTCACTGAAATACTTTTTGACCGATTCATTGACTTACTCACTGATTGAGTCACTGACTGAATCAATGGTTGATCCACTGAATGACTCACTGATTGAGTCCCTGACTGAACCAATGGTTGATGCACAGACTGACTCACTGATTAAGTCACTGACTGAACCAATGGTTGATCCACTGACTGACTCACTGATTAAGTCACTGACTGAACCAATTTTTGATCCACTGACTGACTCACTGATTAAGTCACTGACTGAACCAATGGTTGATCCACTGACTGACTCACCGACTGACTCCCTGCCTGACTCAGTGAATCAAAGACCTCCCACTTTCAGAACTACCTCTTCACAAATACACACGTAAGGACAATCACACACCAAACACAGACATGTGTTTACACATCTTAAACACACACATTGAAGACACAGACACACCAAACACAGACATGTGTTTACACATCTTAAACACACACATTGAAGACACAGACAAACCGAACACAGACATGTTTTTACACATCTTAAACACACACATTAAAACAAACACACACACTAATACATACACACAGTCCCTTACACACACGCATACATACACACAGTCCCTTACACACACGCATACATACAACAACGAAGAAAGCGTATCCTCTATTTGAAAAAAACAGATAAAGTGAGTTGTGCAATGTAAACTGTTTCTAAACTAAACAAAGTGAGTTGTGCAATGTAAACTGTTTCTAAACTAAACAAAGTGAGTTGTACAATGTAAACTGTTTCTAAACTAAACAAAGTGAGTTGTGCAATGTAAACTGTTTCTAAACTAAACAAAGTGAGTTGTGCAATGTAAACTGTTTCTAAACTAAACAAAGTGAGTTGTGCAATGTAAACTGTTTCTAAACTAAACAAAGTGAGTTGTGCAATGTAAACTGTTTCTAAACTAAACAAAGTGAGTTGTACAATGTAAACTGTTTCTAAACTAAACAAAGTGAGTTGTACAATGTAAACTGTTTCTAAACTAAACAAAGTGAGTTGTACAATGTAAACTGTTTCTAAACTAAACAAAGTGAGTTGTACAATGTAAACTGTTTCTAAACTAAACAAAGTGAGTTGTACAATGTAAACTGTTTCTAAACTAAACAAAGTGAGTTGTGCAATGTAAACTGTTTCTAAACTAAACAAAGTGAGTTGTGCAATGTAAACTGTTTCTAAACTAAACAAAGTGAGTTGTACAATGTAAACTGTTTCTAAACTAAACAAAGTGAGTTGTGCAATGTAAACTGTTTCTAAACTAAACAAAGTGAGTTGTGCAATGTAAACTGTTTCTAAACTAAACAAAGTGAGTTGTGCAATGTAAACTGTTTCTAAACTAAACAAAGTGAGTTGTGCAATGTAAACTGTTTCTAAACTAAACAAAGTGAGTTGTGCAATGTAAACTGTTTCTAAACTAAACAAAGTGAGTTGTGCAATGTAAACTGTTTCTAAACTAAACAAAGTGAGTTGTGCAATGTAAACTGTTTCTAAACTAAACAAAGTGAGTTGTGCAATGTAAACTGTTTCTAAACTAAACAAAGTGAGTTGTGCAATGTAAACTGTTTCTAAACTAAACAAAGTGAGTTGTGCAATGTAAACTGTTTCTAAACTAAACAAAGTGAGTTGTGCAATGTAAACTGTTTCTAAACTAAACAAAGTGAGTTGTGCAATGTAAACTGTTTCTAAACTAAACAAAGTGAGTTGTGCAATGTAAACTGTTTCTAAACTAAACAAAGTGAGTTGTGCAATGTAAACTGTTTCTAAACTAAACAAAGTGAGTTGTGCAATGTAAACTGTTTCTAAACTAAACAAAGTGAGTTGTGCAATGTAAACTGTTTCTAAACTAAACAAAGTGAGTTGTGCAATGTAAACTGTTTCTAAACTAAACAAAGTGAGTTGTGCAATGTAAACTGTTTCTAAACTAAACAAAGTGAGTTGTGCAATGTAAACTGTTTCTAAACTAAACAAAGTGAGTTGTGCAATGTAAACTGTTTCTAAACTAAACAAAGTGAGTTGTGCAATGTAAACTGTTTCTAAACTAAACAAAGTGAGTTGTGCAATGTAAACTGTTTCTAAACTAAACAAAGTGAGTTGTGCAATGTAAACTGTTTCTAAACTAAACAAAGTGAGTTGTGCAATGTAAACTGTTTCTAAACTAAACAAAGTGAGTTGTGCAATGTAAACTGTTTCTAAACTAAACAAAGTGAGTTGTGCAATGTAAACTGTTTCTAAACTAAACAAAGTGAGTTGTGCAATGTAAACTGTTTCTAAACTAAACAAAGTGAGTTGTGCAATGTAAACTGTTTCTAAACTAAACAAAGTGAGTTGTACAATGTAAACTGTTTCTAAACTAAACAAAGTGAGTTGTGCAATGTAAACTGTTTCTAAACTAAACAAAGTGAGTTGTACAATGTAAACTGTTTCTAAACTAAACAAAGTGAGTTGTGCAACGTAAACTGTTTCTAAACTAAACAAAGTGAGTTGTACAATGTAAACTGTTTCTAAACTAAACAAAGTGAGTTGTGCAACGTAAACTGTTTCTAAACTAAACAAAGTGAGTTGTGCAATGTAAACTGTTTCTAAACTAAACAAAGTGAGTTGTGCAATGTAAACTGTTTCTAAACTAAACAAAGTGAGTTGTGCAATTTAAACTGTTTCTAAACTAAACAAAGTGAGTTGTGCAATGTAAACTGTTTCTAAACTAAACAAAGTGAGTTGTGCAATGTAAACTGTTTCTAAACTAAACAAAGTGAGTTGTGCAATGTAAACTGTTTCTAAACTAAACAAAGTGAGTTGTGCAATGTAAACTGTTTCTAAACTAAACA
>CAXITT010000474.1:347007-359202 GCA_964033795.1 Lymnaea stagnalis | reverse complement strand
GCGCTTCCGATGTGCTGTACTCAGATGGCGTGGGGGGAGAGAGAGAGAGAGAGGGGAGAGAGAGAGAGAGGAGAGAGAGAGAGAGAGAGAGAGAGAGAGAGAGGAAGAGAGAGAGAGAGAGAGAGTTGGGTTGGCGATTCGTGCAACTCTTCAATACTTAAATACAAGTCAAAGCGCAAGTCATTTGAAACATCCATCTATCCTAGGTGATCGCTATGATATCATAGCCAAGGTGTAGTCTAATTTAACGTGAGCATTTCAGGCTGAACTTCAACGTCTCTTCTCTTTACAATTTAGAGTCGATTTATGAACAAAAAAAAAGGTTTCCTAATTTTGACTTTAGACATTTGAAACTAATTTTCTCAAATAATTTGGTCCGTAACCGGTGGTTAATAGGCAAGTGATTATAAACCATATAACAACAACTTTTTTTTGGACAAAATACTTGGCAGCTAGTGTTAGTGCCTCCAGGGTGGGAAGACAGTTTTGCCGCTCCATTTCCACTGAACCCCCCCCCCCCCCCCTCCCTCCCCCACGCCACCCCCCCCCCCCCGCTTTGACGGAAAATGCCCCCCCCCCCTTTAAATAACAAAAAAAAAGTACCCCCTGGGGCGCACTTCTCCCCTTTGCACCCCCTTCCTATGCCCCTGATGCTTGGTTTCAAAACTCCGTACATCCGTCTGTGTGTTACGGTTGCATTATCTAAAACAAAGACGTTAACAATATTAACGAACCAGGAATAAAATATTGGTGTATTTATCTTGGAATTTTCAAAATAACCAAATGTACTCTCCTTTGTTCCAGACAAACTGAAATTTGATTCCAAAGGGCAAACGTTCTCGAACTAACTAAACAAAAGCTGAGATACAGAGTCCCAGAAGGGTAGAAAATGACATATATTATTATGTTGTATTTGATCCATATCAAGAGAAGGAACCATGCTTTACGACACATTACATGAGCCGAACGCCTAACCAGAGGTTAAGTAGACAATGGGCCGGTTTAATACAAGTTGGAGCATTACAGGCTACCACCAGACATTACAGGCTACCACCAGACATTACAGGCTACCACCAGACATTACAGGCTACCACCAGACATTACAGGCTACGACCAGACATTACATGCTACCACCAGACATTACAGGCTACCACCAGACTTACAGGATACCACCAGACTTCTTAAATAGTGGACTGCTGCACACAGTCTCATGCTATCTCAGACATCTCACTACCAGACATTTTAAACATTTGACTGTTGCACACAGACAGGCCATTTCTCAGACATTACAGCCACTAGCAGACATTTTAAACATTTGACTGCTGGACACAGACAGGCCATTTCTCAGACATTACAGCCACTACCAGATATCTTAAACATTTGACTGCTGGACACAGAAAGGCCTTTTCTCAGACAGTACAGTCACTACCAGACATCTGCGAATGCCTCACAGAGAGTCAGGCCATTTCTCAGACGTCTTGTCCCAGCGACTCGTGCATTATTCGAATGCAATTTCGATGCCCCCCCCTCCCCAACCGGAAGTTCTAAAATATTGATTTTAATTTAGTGTGTTGCATTAAAAATAGCGAAAAATAAATTAATGCCCCACAAAAAGGAGAACCGAATATTACAAGAAATAAACAACCACTAAAACAATGCCCTTTGAATAAATCCTTTCTAAAATTTAATATCGAACAATGGGGGTGGGGGCTAAAGATTTGACTAAACATACATGCAAGTAATACACTTAATAAGAATCCCAATTAGTGCCCCCCCCCCCTTTTTCCCTATATGCTCGCAACCGCCCTTATTTTTTCAAGCCACTGAACTCTATTAATATTCTAACACACCCTCTTTTACACTATAGATTTATATTTCACCAACAATTTGAGAAAAACAAAAGAAACTATTACGCACCAAACGCACTTGTGTTATTTAAAAAAAAAAAGAATCTCCTTTAGCGCAGTTATCGGGAATTTTATTTTATTTTCCATTTGTATAACTGGGAAAAGCTTCTTTTTTTTTTTGAAGGCTTGAGGGTGGGGCTGAAAATTTGACAGAGGCGTTGTCATCGGTAACGAGTCTATGTGCAAAGTTAAAAAAAAATAATCTCCTTTAGCGCAGTTATCGGGAATTTTATTTTATTTTCCATTTGTATAACTGGGAAAAGATTTTTTTTTTTTTTTGAAGGCTTGAGGGTGGGGCTGAAAATTTGACAGAGGCGTTGTCATCGGTAACGAGTCTATGTGCAAAGTTTCAGCTAAATCGGTTGACGGGAAATGGGTCAATTAGCCTTCCCATGATTTTGCCAGCCACGAACGAAAGCGAAGTTAATATAAAGGATTTAAAAAGAGACTTAGATTTTTTTTTTAAAGACTTCAGCAAATTTAATGCGGAAAATACTTATGCCAGGTATGAATGTTTTTTTTTCTTTTCTTGATGCTGAGAATCAATGACATAAACTGGTTGGAAGAGGCAATCAATAGTGATTGGACATCGCTGTCTCAAGGGGAGATGACTCAGATCTTCACCCGTAATTACAAGCAGTTGTTATTATTCAAAAATGTATTCCTATCACAGTCAACTAACTTGTGATTTCAGTTTGGGGGGAGGAAGGGGGGGGGGCGCTTTATACAGATTGTTATATAATTTTTTAAATTAATTCAACTTGGAATGAATGTTGACGCATGCGTGCCATTACTTCGCGATGTTTCTGTGCGTGGTGTTGAAGATGATACTTTACTGGTTGTAAGAACTACTCAGCGAGGATAGCAGGAACTGGGGGGCTGGAAGGCAGGAGGCAATAGTCGCAAATGTGTCAAGTGCTGTCGCCTGAACTGTTACCTTCGAAAGCTAATTCCAGTCCCTGATTGTCTTTGGCGGGAATGAGCAGTTCCTGTACTGTGTTCTTGTCATGATGAGCCGGAGCTGCCTTTCACGGCCTCGTCGCTGTCTATGGGGGTGAGGGGCGAGTTTCTGTTTAATGCTGGAGCAGTGGACAAGCCCGTTATTTTTTTTTTTTTTGTATCTTGTACATCACGGAGAGCCTGGATAATCGTCATCGTTCCCCCAATGGTGACCAGCCCCGTGTTTCCAGCATGCTGCCAACACTAGAGGTGTTCCTGTAGCGGTTCAGGACAAAGCGTGTTGCCCGTCGCTGGACTGCCTCCAACCTGTCAATGTTCTTCTGGGTAAATCGGTCCCAGACTGAAGATCCATAATCTAAAATCGGACGGACAAAGGCTTTATAGGCTTTTTCCTTCACACTGGAGTTGCCGATCTTTAGATTCTGACTTAAGAAGCTCAAGGTTCGCCTGTTCCACACATTGTTAATATGATCGTCCCAGTGGACGCCACTTTGAATGGTAACACCGAGGTACCTTACACACAACCCGAAAACGCAGGCACTTTTTTTCCATAAGTAACAGTGTAACCCCCATGTCCGGGCCAAATAGTTGGCGTGAGCGATCTTTTAGTTTGCTTTTAAATTTTCGTATTAGCGCATCGCAACATCCCACGCCAAAAAAAAATCGATTATCGGCATTGAACCCAATAATAAAACTTTCACGATATTGCCAAAAGGATCGCTTGGCCAGTTGTTCTAATTTTTTCTTTTAAACTTCAAATCCTGAATACTCATCGCGATCTCTCTCTTTTTTTTTTTTTTAACATGTCGTGAACGTAAAGACTGCTTCCTCGGAGTGGAACTGGCACTTCCGGGGGCCATTCACGTCAGACATTTTTTTTGCATGCTTTCTCCTTGAGTGTGTTTGAATGGAACAGAGCGGATTTCAGAAGGAAGGGGAAAAAAAAGTTACACTTTGCAAATCATAATGTGGAAAAACGTAATTTAAAGGTTACGAGTTGATATTCATTTGATGAGCGCCCCCCCCCCCTTTCTCACTTAAGGCATGCATCGCCGAGAAAAGACAAATATGGGAGAAGACGATTTCAAGGCTTCGATTTTGTTCCTTTTAATATTTTATTTGCATTATGGATCAAAATTTTTCTAAAAAAAGGACAGAGATGTTTTCTTGTAATGTTTACTCAATGATCGAAACCCCAACTAAGGGCAAGCACGATTGCCCCCCCCCCCCCCNCCCCCTACTCTGTATTTACAGATCTACAGACTAAGCGAACAGAAATGTGTGAGCTGAGGACGAACAGGGCGGAGAGACAGAATGATATGGAGGAGCAAATTGGAATGTGTAAGATAGTGCACAACGGAGAAGTGAGAAAGAGAGAGAGAGAGAGAGAGAGAGAGAGCGAGAGAGAGAGAGAGAGAGAGAGAGAAAGAGAAGAGTGGGTGGATACTAGAATTTAAATTGCTGAGATATTCATGAGAAATTCCCGAGTGCTATTCACGGCAAAGATCAGGACTGGTCTCTCAGCTACATAGTTAATGTACCGCCGTAGAAGTAAGGGATTGCCTCTGTTCATGTGCATTCAGTTATCGTTGACATTTCGACCCTTAGAAACCCGAGGCAGTAGAAAAAAACGGAAACAAATATTAAGCTTTTCCAGTATTTCCAATACTTAACTTGGGATCTCCATTTGTTTTCAAGACAAGAAAGGTAAAACATGGTGCGATCTTTAAAGGTTTTAGAAATAGGGATAAATCTTAGGTCGAGATTTCGGGACGGAAAATGATAAAACGTGCACTGTAATGATGGTTAAAACTTCAAGGCTGTATTTAGGCTACACACTGCCCATTGGTTGAGACGACACACTGCCCATGGGTTGAGACGACACTCTGCCCATGGGTTGAGACGACACACTGCCCATGGGTTGAGACGACACACTGCCCATGGGTTGAGACTACCACACTGCTCATTGGTTGAGACGACACACTGCCCATGGGTTGAGAGACACACTCCCCATGGGTTGAGACGACAGACAATAACATAGGTTGAGACGACGTAATATAACACTATAGTTTCCTTATTAGTAATATTGAAAAAAAATAACTCAACTCAATTTTGCACATACATAGTTGTGTCATTGCGATAGAAAGAAGAGGAAAAAAACTTCACTTTCCATCATACTACTTATGTGTGCATCTGAGTGCGAACTGCACTATTTGTGTGCATCTGAATGCGAACTGCACGAAGTGTGAATCTGAAAGCGAACAACACTATCTGTGTGCATCTGAATGCGAACTGCTTTATTTGTGTGCATCTGAATGCGAACTACACTGTTTGTGTGCATCTGAATGCGAACAACACTATTTGTGTGCATCTGAATGCGAACAACACTATTTGTGTGCATCTGAATGCGAACTGCACTATGTGTATGCATCTGAGAGCGAACTGAATTATTTGTGTGCATCTGAGAGCGAACAACACTATTTGTGTGCATCTGAGTGCGAACTGCACTATTTGTGTGCATCTGAGAGCGAACAACACTATTTGTGTGCATCTGAGTGTGAACAACACTATTTGTGTGCATCTGAGTGTGAACAACACTATTTGTGTGCATCTGAGTGCGAACAACACTATGTGTGTGCATCTGAGAGCGAACAACACTATTTGTGTGCATCTGAATGCGAACAACACAAATATTTGTGTGCATCTGAGTGCGAACTGCACTATTTGTGTGCATCTGAGAGCGAACAACACTATTTGTGTGCATCTGAGTGCGAACCGCACTATTTGTGTGCATCTGAGAGCGAACAACACTATTTGTGTGCATCTGAGTGCGAACAACACTATTTGTGTGCATCTGAGTGTGAACAACACTATTTGTGTGCATCTGAGTGCGAACAACACTATTTGTGTGCATCTGAATGCGAACAACACTATTTGTGTGCATCTGAATGCGAACTGCACTATTTGTGTGCATCAGAATGCGAACAACACTATTTGTGTGCATCTGAGAGCGAACAACACTATTTGTGTGCATCTGAATGCGAACAACACTATTTGTGTGCATCTGAGTGCGAACTGCACTATTTGTGTGCATCTGAGAGCGAACAAGACTATTTGTGTGCATCTGAGTGCGAACAATATTATTTGTGTGCATCTGAGTGTGAACAACACTATTTGTGTGCATCTGAATGCGAACAACACTATTTGTGTGCATCTGAGTGCGAACAACACTATTTGTGTGCATCTGAATGCGAACAACACTATTTGTGTGCATCTGAGAGCGAACAACACTATTTGTGTGCATCTGAGTGCGAACTGCACTATTTGTGTGCATCTGAATGCGAACAACACTATTTGTGTGCATCTGAGAGCGAACAACACTATTTGTGTGCATCTGAATGCGAACAACACTATTTGTGTGCATCTGAGTGTGAACAACACTATTTGTGTGCATCTGAATGCGAACAACACTATTTGTGTGCATCTGAGTGCGAACTGCACTATTTGTGTGCATCTGAGAGCGAACAACACTATTTGTGTGCATCTGAATGCGAACAACACTATTTGTGTGCATCTGAGAGCGAACAACACAATTTGTGTGCATCTGAGTGCGAACAACACTATGTGTGTGCATCTGAATGCGAACAACACTATTTGAGTGCATCTGAGAGCGAACAACGCTATTTGTGTGCATCTGAGAGCGAACAACACTATTTGTGTGCATCTGAGTGCGAACAACACTATTTGTGTGCATCTGAGAGCGAACAACACTATTTGTGTGCATCTGAGAGCGAACAACACTATTTGTGTGCATCTGAGAGCGAACAACACTATTTGTGTGCATCTGAGAGCGAACAACACTATTTGTGTGCATCTGAGAGCGAACAACACTATTTGTGTGCATCTGAGAGCGAACAACACTATTTGTGTGCATCTGAGAGCGAACAACACTATTTGTGTGCATCTGAGTGCGAACAACACTATTTGTGTGCATCTGAGTGCGAACAACACTATGTGTGTGCATCTGAATGCGAACAACACTATTTGTGTGCATCTGAAATCGAACAACACTATTTGTGTGCATCTGTGTGCGAACAACACTATGTGTGTGCATCTGAATGCGAACAACACTATTTGTGTGCATCTGAGTGCGAACAACACTATGTGTGTGCATCTGAGTGCGAACCGCACTATTAAAAAAAGAAAAGAAAAAAAAGAAAGAAAAAGTAACGCATTGAGCAGACACGCCCACTTCCCATTAATTGCAAAAATTGCACCGACTGCCCCCCCCTCCCCTTCTACTGTCATTCATTTGGCCATACGCACTTTTTCCAGAACGGTTCTAGAAGCCCGTTATTGAAGCATTAAATCCACGAGTTTGTGATATCCAGCCTCCCGAGAGAGCAACTATTTTATCCGTTGGTTTTCTTTGATCCCCCATTTTACTGCCCGCGGTTTCTTGACGAGGCCCTCTCTCTGGGATGTTTCACAATGAGATGTCGGCGTTTGCCCAAGAGTGCGATGCAGGCCGCCTACCGTGTCAGTAAATAAATCAATGATCAGTTAAAGAATCATTATTTTTATAAGAGACGTTTCATTTTTAAAAGCATATTCAATACACAAAGCTGAAATTACTGTTGAAATTTTAAACAATCGATGTAAATCAGTTGCGTAGCTAGTATACGTGCCCCTTCTACCACGCCCTGGCTGCCGGCCAAGATTTTTGCAGCCCCCTTCAAATAAATCTGCATTTCGCAAAAAAATTGAGCCACCCGAGGCGGAAACCCCATCCCCCTAACTTTTCGCACCCACTTTCCTACGCCACTGATGTAAATCTTAGCAGCGTCTCCTGTTATGACTGTTTAGCTCAAAACACACAAACAAACAAACAAACAAACAAAACGAGAAAAGAGATAGGTTTGTGAAGGCAAACCAAGCTAGCAACTGCACAAGAGATAGGTCTGTAAATATGACTCGCTGGAAAAATTCGATGTAAAGATATTGAATATATTATGATCTCCAAAGTTCGTAACTCTCACAACATGACTCATGATCACAAAAAGTTCGAGAAAACCCAAGTCATAAATCATCACTGTGGAGGTTCGTACCTCCTTAACTTACAAACCCTTCCATAAGACAACATGCGGGGCATCCATTTCAATAACTTTTAGTTTAGTGACACGAAAACCCTCACAAGTCCCTCATGCTGGGATCTAGAGAATGTGTCATTTTTAAGTGCCTCACCATTAGTCTCGATGAAATAACAGCGTGTGTGTGTGAGAGAGAGTGTATGTTTTTTAAAGTGCATTTTTTTTTATTATTCACCACCACCTTTCATAATCTTTTTCCTTCTTAACTCTGATACGCTCATTGTTACCAATTATTAATATTTTGTCACCAGTTAACATTTCGAACACTACCCCTGAGCTTCTCGATCAAATCCTGCCGTTTTTCCGACGCCACTGCATTGTTCGTCTGTCTCTGGAGCCACTTATGATCGCCCCCAACAGCATGGCCTAAATCTGTCTCCAGAGCCACTCAAAATGGCGACACTGCATGCGTGAAGAACCCCATGTGGTGCCAAGCATCATTTCAACATAAATAGTCGCCATCGATTGGTCCTTCAGGGCTCTGCTCATGCGCATCGACTAGATTAATCTCGTGGAAGGAATTAGTTTCCCGGGAAATTGGCCAGTGAGCGGCATTATTAAACAATCTACCAGCGAAGGAGGAGGGCTCTCCTTAGACACTCTTTTGATCCACTGCCAGGTAAATACATAGGTGGCGGTAGAAGGAGGGCTCTCCTTAGCCACTCTTTTAATCCGCTGCCAGGTAAATACATAGATGGCGGTAGAAGGAGGACTCTCCTTAGCCACTCTTGTGATCTACTGCCAGGTAAATACTTAGGTGACGTTAAAACAAGAGCCATATTCGTCATTACAATCTATACATGTTTTAGGAATATCAAAGTTGTCCAATACTGTCCATGAAGGTATAAGAAATATGTCCCATTTAAGTGAGTTGTAGAGTCTTATATTTGAATATGATTCCTTGTGTTATTCATTTCATTAATTTTTTTTTTCTGTAAACATTCAATAACTTTGTTTAGTTGTTCCCCAGATGTGTTGGTGGTGATACCCTCTTGTAGGTAGCCGATGCTGTGTGAGGACGCTGATGGTGAAAATACATGGGGCTGGCGATAGGACACATTGCGTTACAATCACGGGCCATTAGGCTGTAAGCAATACATTTTGTGTGTTAGCAGTTACAATAAATAAGTGAGAATAAATCAGGCTAGCAATGATTAGTAGTAGTATTGGTCACTGGCGTTCAAGAATTAATGAAGCACCTTATTTTTTTTTTATATTTTTTTTTTTTGGTTAACCCACGACGTAAATTGATAGATCAATTGGCAAACTTCCTTCAAATATTACTTTTTTTAATTAAGAAATTTTCAGTCGTAATTGAAAACATTATTTTTTTTGTTTTTTGTTGTCAACCATTTTCATCCATGGATGTGGTGGTCGTTTTTTAAATTTATAATAAAATATAAGCCTTATTATCATCATGGCGTACTTGCACTCATTTGGACTGCTTTGTTTTGATACTAATTTATTAATGAAAAAAAAAAAAATTTCAATACCAATAATAAAAAAAGATAAATAATAAGTTTAAAAAAATAATTTCAATAGATAAATCAAGTAGTTTCAATGAATTATTTGGTGCGGAAAAGGCGGTTTGCCCCCGGGCGGCACTGATTTCCTTATTTTGAGGGGTGGCATTGGCGGCCAAGACAGTTTTTTTTTTCGACGGGGAAAAGGGGGGGGGGAGGCTGGGAGCGACAAACTTGACCATCCACGGTGGCACTAACCCTAGCTATGCCCCCTGCAATGAACACATGTGGCACCTTTGGTCAAACCCGTTCCTCTATTGTGAAGGAATATTTATCTTCTAAATCTCTAGATTTTAAATTTTAAATAATAAATTTTATAAGTAGCTTACTAAAATAATAACTTTGTTATAAGCAGCCTACTAAAATAATAACTTTGTTATAAGCAGCCTACTAAAATAATAAATTTGTTATAAGCAGCCTGCTACAATAATAACTTTGTTATAAGCAGCCTACTAAAATATTCAAGGGAATAGAATTGAAAAATCCTAAACCTAGTTCACGAAAACTGTTTTTTTTCCCCACCTACTTCCTATTTGATACTAATCCAGAGTTGTCTTATTATATTTAGATTCATGCTTGCACAGTGGAAGGGCATTGAAAAAAATATTCTGATATGAAATATAGAAAAGCTGGTAAAGAACTTAATATAGGCTTCTAGGCGCATTTAAAATTTATTTTTGATTTCTGTTGTCCAGCGAGCCATGCCACAAATTGAAGACATTTCCGGAAAATGCAAACGATTGCGGTTTAAGACTAACTGATGAAACGTGCACCAATAAATAATATGTGAAGGATAAACCTTAATTTAACCTTAATTTAACACAAATAAATTTTGATTTTTAAGGAACATTTTTTAACACATTTTATCCAGCTCAAAATTCATGGAGTCAACTACATTTAAAATAATGCTATTATTATTTTCGCTGGAAAGATGCTGCCTATTTAAAAGCTGATCGCATTTAATTAAGCAATAGAAATTTTAAACAGATTTTCCATGTTTGTTAGTTAAGATCAGACACAATTCTTCTGTAGACCCAAAGGACTGGAAATGTGGCGTAATTTACATTTTACATGTTTATTTTACTTACATTGTACACATTCATTTGAATTACATTGTACATATTTATTTTAAATACATTGTACATATTTATGTTACTAACCTTGTACATATTTATTTAAATTACATGGTACATATTTATGTTACTAACCTTGTACATGGATATTTTAATTGCATTGTACATACTTATTTTAATTACATGGTACATACTTATTTTAATTACATGGTATAGTATTTAATTTAATTACATTGTACATATTCATTTTAATTACATTATACATATGTATTTTAATTACATTGTACATATTTATTTTAATTACATTGTACATATTTATTTTAAATACATTGTGTATATTCATTTTAATTACGTTGTACATATTCATTTTAATTACATTGTACATATTCATTTTAATTACATTGTACATATTCATTTTAATTACGTTGTACATATTCATTTTAATTACGTTGTATATATTCATTTTAATTACGTTGTACATATTCATTTTAATTGCATTGTACATATTCATTTTAATTACATTGTACATATTCACTTTAATTACATTGTACATATTCATTTTAATTACATTGTACATATTCATTTTAATTACATTGTACATATTCATTTTAATTACATTGTACATATTCATTTTAATTACGTTGTACATATTCATTTTAATTACATTGTACATAATCATTTTAATTACGTTGTACATATTCACTTTAATTACATTGTACATATTCATTTTAATTACATTGTACATAATCATTTTAATTACGTTGTACATATTCATTTTAATTACAGTGTACACATTCATTTTCAGCACACGGATACACCTTTTTTGCAAGAACCGTATCGAAATATTCGAATAATATGCGTTGGTATCATTGAGACGGTAGGTTTTATAAAGAATATTTCAAATATTTGGAATCGAATATTGTAGCTAGATTATACTAGAATATTCGGATCATCCTGCATATTTGGTTGCAGAATTTCTCGTATTTTAATGCGTGCCAGTTTGGCATAACACTGAGTTCTCTTTCATAAAGTGTCGAAATAAAATGTAAATTCTTTTTATTAGGTCTATGGTTTTACGTCATTGTTATATCCATTTATCTGAAGGGGGAGGGGTTGGAGCACTTGATTTCCTCCGGCGGGCACTGATTCCCCCCTCCCCCCCACGGTTCCCCCGGGAGAGATACCTGAAAGAAACACGGCCCGCATGCACAGGTAGTGCCACCCATACAAAGACACAAGCTTTGGCTGGCAGCCATTGCTTGACTCCAACAATGAAACCATTAGGGCCCGAATAAGTTTCTGACAATTGACGACGTTGAAATTGATATCAGCTGATCGGTGTTCAGTTTCCACATATTTTCCCAGCTCCCTGACTAATTGAAAATTTGTGTTAAAAAAAATATTGAAAAAAACCCCAAAAGAGAAACAAACAATCAAAAACAATAAACAACACACACACACACACACACACACACACACACACACACACACACACACACACACACACACACACACACACACACACACACACACACACACACAAACACACACACACACACACACACACACACACACACACACA
>CAXITT010000474.1:308686-331558 GCA_964033795.1 Lymnaea stagnalis | reverse complement strand
CCCAAAAAAAAAAAAAAAAAGCATACGTGTCTTGCTCGCCGTCCGAGAAACGTAGCAAAGACAGTTCATCGGCTGCTAACACAATGCGATTTGTTCCTGTCCGCCATCATTACAACATCGTTACGCCACCGAAGTTGGACCAACGTTTCCGGCAAAGTGTTGTATATATTCCTTTCATGCCTTCTCAACATGCCCGTGCTGGGGGGACGGTGAGATTTGTCCAGCAATGAATCATGCATCAGTGAATTAAAGAGAGAAACATCCCAGGTCTTGCGCGAGTTGTGTCAATGTAGCTTTTTCTCCATTGTTTCTTCATTCATTAGGGCTACAAGTGGCTACAAAGGCTAGCGATGTGAATAATGGATGCCGGATGTCGACAAAAATGAACAGCTAATGGAAGATAACTAATGCCAGCCATCAATATCAATTGCTTTCCCCTAGACGGCAAGCCGGCCGTGCTGAAAAGAAAAGTAGGCACGAAGAAGAAAAACAGAAAAGCCGTCCCTGATCTCTGTAGAATGTAACCAGAGGCAATGGAATTGTAAAAAAAGGGGTGGGGGATATGATCTCTCTATTGTTGTTTGAATACGAGAAGCAACTTCTCGTATCTGTATTTGATTGCAAGCGCAGCGTCTTAGTGACGTTGTGAGCAAAGCGCAGAACTACTTCGACTGTTGGTAAATTCCTACCACAGATCTCGCGAGACGATTTCCATCGAAGCCGGTATCTCGGGCAACGACTGGACTGGAATATCGTGTTTTTTGTTTTTTGTTGACAAAGAGTTCCGTCATAGCCTCATAGCTCACTGCCAAGCGGCTTTGTCCCCGCGTGCGTTTGTTTATCAATTACCACCCGGCGATACAACGAAAACACAGGAGGAAATCTGGCCGGCGAAACAAGTGCACGGTTGTCATCGTCTTGGAAGCTACCTTGAACGGTTCGAGTGCATGGCCTATTAATAGGCGTGATGTCAAAGGGTAGCGAATCTTTACCGAAATGAATTGGCTTGAAGAGTGCACTGTTAAAGCACAAGAAGACGCATTCATGCAATATGATTGTTTTAGGAACATATACGTTGTATTTAGAGGAAGGACACAGTGTGATAACATATTTTGAAAAGATTGATAGCAAATCCTTGTTAATTGTAAGTTATCTACTGTAAAGGGTCATTTACAATAAATAAATAATATATTATCTTTTAAGATAAACTTTAAAAAAAAAAACCAGTAAATTATAAGTCGATGAAGAGCAGCTTAATTGCTCCCTCAACTTCTCATGACTTTTATCCGCACGACCGATAAAGAATGTTGGATTCTACTCCACACATAAACAGATTGCTATCAAACATTAAAGACCCGTGCGCACTCATTGAAGTTATTGTGCTAAGCGATTACAGACGTCTTATTCGAAACCAAATAATTTAAAATGTAACGATGGCGCAAACGACGGCATTTTTTCAAGTTAAAAAAAAATATTATATCATTAAATGAACATAAATCATCAGCATGATGCCAACAATTCAACGCCAACATAAGAACAAAGATGGTAAGTTGTACATTTTTTAAACCAAGTTCAAGAAATAAATGTAATAATTTCACAAACGTAATTGAAATCTCATCAATCAACCACCCAGTGAGCTTGTCAGCTATTCATGGAAAAACAACTTTCTCCAATCTTTAACACTGGCCAGAGAGTCAACATTTACATATTATCTCTACATCTTTTTTTTTTATTGGTTTTGTTGTATTGCCTATGACTGAGTTTTGTCCCCCCACTGTGGAGCCCGGCTATGGATGTGGTGATNGTTTTGTCCCCCCACTGTGGAGCCCGGCTATGGATGTGTTGATCTGTCTCCTGGGTGCCGTGAAAAGGGGATCTGCGCACCAGGAAACACCAGCAGATTACAGGCAGCCACAGCACATAGACCGAAACATGATGATTTGCGCACCTTGTTGCGCATCCTTCCCCCCCCCCCATTTTCGTCATGGGGAAAAACCACACGCATCTGTCACGTGATTGGTTTCGTTGCACTCTACACAACAATTTTTTATTTTTTTTTAAAGCTTTAGTTAATCAGAAGAAAAGGGTGGGTAGTGATACACCACCGAAAATTAAAACATCAACTGCTGAGACTTTTTGTGGAAGTGGGGCGACAAAAAAAAAATCATAGCCTGCCCCGGGCCTCACTAAGTCTTGCTGCGCGCCCTTGCTTCCGTTATCGCTTTCCCAATTGCTTCTATAAACATACAATTATAGTCGAGATAGTTTTTTAATGTTCTAATTTAGTGAAAGCTAAATTTAACCGGTAGTAGTATAATACTCTTCTGTCTCCTCATATCTATTACTCCTCATATCTAGGAGACACGCCATTTATCATACTAATTGGTTCGTTGTGCCCATGTTCATACAGGGCCCAGTCCCCTTAGAGTACATGGTGACGCCATCTTCACGGCCCGCCATCTTTCTTTCCCATCGACACCCTCAGTCACGGAACTCTTAAAGGTCAAGAAGGCCTGCAGTCTGATGGAGGTCGTTAGTTCCTCTTCTTAAAATAGATTTCGGTTGGCATTGTCCGGTTGGGTTTTGGTTTTTAAAACAAATTTTCAGTGAACCGGGTTAGAGCTAAATGATTCTGTGGAGCTTGATTGTTAGATCTGGAGCTTGATTGTTAGTTCTGAAGCTAGATTGTAACCTGCCTGCTGCTATAAATCAGTTAGACCTGAAGCTTGATTGTAACCTGCCTGTTGCTATGAATCAGTTAGACCTGGAGCTTGATTGTAACCTGCCTGTTGCTATGAATAATTTATACGTGAAGCTTAATTGTAACCTGCCTGTCGCTATGAATCAGTTAGACCTGAAGCTTGATTGTAACCTGCCTGTTGCTATGAATCAGTTAGACCTGGGGCTTAATTGTAGCCTGCCTGTTGCTATGAATCAGTTAGACCTGAATCTTGATTGTAACTTGCCTGTTGCTATGAATCAGTTAGACCTGGAGCTTAATTGTAACCTTCCTGTTGCTATGAATCAGTCAGACCTGAAGCTTGATTGTAACCTGCCTGTTGATATGAATCAGTTAGACCTGGAGCTTGATTGTAACCTGCCTGTTGCTATGAATCAGTTAGACCTGGAGCTTGATTGTAACCTGCCTGTTGCTATGAATCAGTTAGACCTGGAGCTTGATTGTAACCTGCCTGTTGCTATGAATCAGTTAGACCTGATGTCAAGTGCTGACGGTGTGACACGTTTTGGCGGCATCATGATGTGCAACGATAGGTTCTCTCACTGATCCATGCTTAAAGAATGCCACCGAGCTCGGTACAGACTTCAGACATACCAATAAGTGATACAAACTTCAAATCTGAATTAACATACACTTGAGCAGAACGTGTGACCTTGGTGAGGGCATCACCTCTTTCTGGAGGCGTGGGCGTCTCCAAAGAACGTCTGTCTCCGTTGTTCTCGTGCACTTCAGAACAGACGTGACATTGCATTATGGGAGACCCTATATATTTTCGTCTAGTCTAGCCTGCACCTTCCTCCCCCCCCCCCCAAACCATTGTCTTCGAATAAATAAAGCTTGATGTCGGTCATTCACCCGGCTTGGCTTTCCAGAGTTTGTCGTGGCCGATCTGTGAGGGCCTTGACCTCACAGACGAAGTTACTTTTTGGGTTAAATTATTTTTTTTTCCTAACACCTTATATTTGGAGTTTCATGCCTTACTATTTCCCCCTGGGCTTTTCCCATTATTTAAAATAAAAACAGGAGTTAGTTATTATATTCCCTAAAGAAATGTCCTGAGTTTCTCGTGGAAATATTAATTTATTTTTTGTTGACAATGTTCTACTTCGCTCAGAAAAAACAACAAAAAAAAACCAAAAAAACTTGAAAGTCTGGCCTAAAAAACTATTCGGGTCTTTCTGCAGAGCAGCGGACCGCTGGAAATGTAACATAATGAGGTGCGGGACTTGATGGGCGGGTGGGGAATGAGAAGCGAGAAGATAAGTTGTAGTGATAAGTGCCTATCGGGCTCTAGGATCTGGTAACTGGTGTCTCGGAGGTCCTTCCCAATACTTTCACGTATGTTTTTTTTTTTTTTTTCAGGAATGTGGAGTTGAAATAAAGGGTTTTGAAAGGTCGGAAGGGCNGAATTAGGGGTGTAAAAATATTGCTTTCAGTCCACATAAATAAGGTACAATTTGCTCTGTTTAAAAGTTTTTTTTTTTTAATTTAAAAAAAAAAAAAAAATCAACATTTTTTTTTTACGTAACTTCTGCTGTAACAATGAGTGACTTTCTAAGACAGCGTTGGCGCCATGAACGGTTTTCGAAGCCATTTGACTTAGATACACATAATTAATCATTGGTTTAATTAGTCGCAATGGTTTCTCAAACTTTTTTAAACGTTGGACCACCCAACACGTATCCAGCATCACGATCACACTCTTCGTATAGGCATTAAACTATTATTATTATTTTTTGAAAAACTTTCTTCGCACTTTTAATTTCGTACGAGAATCACTGAGACTAAAACGTATGTATTCGAGTCTTGGACTTTGAGTTCCTACAAGTCAAATTTAACATTACTAGCATGGGGTCTTTAGCGTAATGTTAAACGTCTTATCTAAAAATGAGCAGAAAATTAAGTTCCTTAAAAATTAACAAAATCCCACTTGATAACACGCATAAAAAACGATGCCATGGACAGGAAATTAGTTCTCTAACAGAAAGATGTCATTAACTTCAAAAAAAGTATTTTCTTTTTCCGCTTTGGAAATGTGATTTTAACATTGTCTGGGTGAATCAGGTGGCCACGTTCTTCTCAGAATCGACATGTTATGGCTGTCATGGAAACAGCTGCTTCAGATGACATATTTCAAATCATTTGACTATTCGAATAGCGCTTTCGTGTTAAGGAACATTAATATCGATCCCCACCACAGACTTGCAATGCCCTACGATATTTATCCCGACATAGTCATTTCCTGATCAATAGCTTTAGAAATGCGCCCTTCTGAGAAATGGTGCGTAAACGTTTCGTCATGTTGGCTGTGGTGTTAAAACAGTGGTTGTTAAAGTTTTTCACATTTTTTTTTTTTTTTCATTTTCAGTTTTATCTTAAAGTTGATTGACGTGTGAGGTATGAGTCATATCTTAATTTAGCCAAGGCCCAACTATCTGTTTGAAATGACGCACAAAGATTATCTGTCAAATAAACAACTATAAGAGAGCGGGAAGATTCTCTTTTTGTTAGCATGTATCTATGATGGGAAAGACCATCTCTATGCTAAAAGTGCAGCCACTACTAGAAACTCTTCAGTGTGACTGGAATCTTGAAAACCTGAAACTGAAATCAGAAAAAGATTCCCGAGTGTTGCTGCGAGTTCAACGGGAAAAGTTTCTAAAAATGAACCCGAAATTTCTGCATCCTGTTCAGAAAAGGAATGCCAAGGTTACATTAGATTTTGTTCATGGCAATAAGGGGACCGTTATCTTTGCCGCACTCCCGGATACTACTTTTCAGCCAAGTGCTATTTTTAATTTAATTCTGTTTTATTGTTGTTTGTTCGCCGACGAAGGCTTCCTGCCGACACGTTCATTGTTTTTTGTTTTTTTTATTTGCCTTCATTTTTTTCAGGTTTTCCCATACTTTGTTTCACTCATTTCTCTTAAAAATTTTTGTTTGTTCAAGTTGTCCTTCAACGCTGCATTTAGTTTAATAAGATCCCCTTAATAACTTTGTATTCTGTTTTAAAAACAAAACAAATATAGTGTACCGAATTTTCTTATCAAGTCCTTTGAAAAAATAGATCGCCTACCTCTGACCTATTCAAAGATCACGTTATAAAAGCTTACAATGAAGATGATACACACCACCGAAAGAGATCCTTAAATAAAGTAGTTCTGGGCACCAGCAATAGGATTGCCAACGTCACCTATCATCTTTTTAAAACTATGTGTATACTATATCTTTCTCTTGCGATGTGAATCTCGGAGATTTCTTATACAAATGTCAACACAAAGCTTAATAGTAAAACAACAACAAAATAACAAAATAACAAAATAAATTAAACAGAAACCCAGCACCAGGGAACAAATAGCTTACTAATCAAATGGATTTCAACGTTAACGTCAACAATGGCATGGACCCTTCCAATGACATAACAGGCATCTGCCCTTCCAATGACATAACAGGCATCGGCCCTTCCAATGACATAATAGGCATCTGCCCCTCCAATGACATAACAGGCATCTGCCCTTCCAATGACATAACAGGCATCGGCCCTTCCAATGACATAATAGGCATCTGCCCCTCCAATGACATAACAGGCATCTCTCCCTCCAATGACAAAACAGGCATCGGCACTTTCAATGACATAACAGGCATCTGCCCTTCCAATGACATAACAG
The DNA here is from genome assembly GCA_964033795.1 of Lymnaea stagnalis. Taxonomy (NCBI): domain Eukaryota; kingdom Metazoa; phylum Mollusca; class Gastropoda; family Lymnaeidae; genus Lymnaea; species Lymnaea stagnalis. Next base: position 325,150 of record CAXITT010000474.1, on the reverse strand, counting down.
GGATCTGCCCTTCCAATGACATAACAGGCATCTGCCCTTCCAATGATACAACAAGGATCTGCCCTTCCAATGACATAACAGGGATCTGCCCTTCCAATGACATAATAGGCATCTGCCCCTCCAGTGATAAAACAGGCATCTGCCCTTCCAATGATACAACAGGGATCTGCCCCTCCAATGCCATATCAGGCATCAACTCCTCGCTTTGTTATCCACCCTTTCACTCCCTTCTGCTTCAGCTACACGAAGTGCTACTCGCAGTTCTACACGATGTGCTACATGAAATGTGCTACACGAAGTGCTACAACTTGTACCCATCGACTCTGGTCAAGAATTCGCTCAACATAACGTGAATTAATGCCCCTAACCACCCCCATGGTAAACAAAAGGTCGTTTAATTGATTTTTCGGTACCATAATATAATATATATGTATTTTCCGTCCCGGTCAGCTACTGAATGATTGATGGTTGCACCATTAGGAGTAGCACAAGGTCATAATCCATACTAACGTGACGTGTACTTCTTCTAGACCGTAAAATGCTAGACATTAAGTTTCGATGTTTCGGGTGTGTCAGAGAGTATGAAATTTTTTTTTAGGAAATACCCTAAACAGAATATTTACATGACCACATGAAGCCGTGTATATATATTTATTTATTTATTTAGGCATTTTTGTATAGCGCTTATCTTACAGCTCTAAGCGCTTTACAATTATTAAAAATATGTAAACTATAAACTGGTAAAGTAAAATACAAATGAAAAACCAGAGACACTAGCATAGTAACTACAATGTGAAAAATGTGGCTTAAACATTAAAATGGCTATAAAAATGAGTACACTTTGGCTCGTTTTGGCCTATATTACAGGATCAACCCGAGACAGAAATGAGGCAGGGCAAGGAGGGTGCATCAGAGGTCATAGGCGGACATAATCAGATGGGTTTTAAGGGACTTTTTGAAAGTGGACGAGGTTTCACAATGACAGATGTGGAAGGGGAGCTGGTTCCAGAACGTGGGCGCATGGAAGTAGAAGTATATATATATATATATATATATATATATATATATATATACGTCGCGAACACATAGGATCCATACCGATCAACCAACCTAAGGAAGTGGTAAGCAGAACCACTTAATTAATTAATTATTTTTTTTAAAANGGGGGGGGGGGGGGGGGGGGGGGGGGGGGGGGTCGTCAGATATCCATGATATCATCTAAACATTAAGAAACTGTCGCGAGACAATATTCGGTGACCAGGTAATCAGTAAGTACAAACAGTGGCAATGTGACACAGCCACTCTGTGGTAATTAACAGAATGTGTACACAGAGATAGCCAAAATAGGAATCTGGAGCGATCCCCCCCCCTCTGCGCGCACCCCACCCCCACAGACCCACAACCCTGATGCAACGACCCTGCTTGAGATAGTCTCGTTGTCTTATGTTTGATATCAAGCCATGGACAAGCGGATCGACAGAAATATAATTTTAAAAAAAAAGAAGATAAATGCTTTATAGTTTCGCTGACACGCACTGGTTGAAACAGTGACCTGTACACACGAAACAGTGACCTGTACACACGAAACGGTGACCTGTACACACGAAACAGTGACCTGTACACACGAAACAGCGACCTGTGCACACGAAACAGTGACCTGTACACACGAAACAGTGACCTGTACACACGAAACAGTGAACTGTACACATTAAACAGTGACCTGTACACATGAAACAGTGACCTGTACACATGAAACAGTGACATGTACACATGAAATAGTGTCGGTGACCTGTACACACGAAACAGTGACCTGTACACACGAAACAGCGACCTGTGCACACGAAACGGTGACCTGTACACACGAAACAGTGACCTGTACACACGAAACGGGGAACTGTACACATTAAACAGTGACCTGTACACATGAAATGGTGATCTTTACAAATGAAACAGTGACATGTACACATGAAATAGTGACCTGTACACACGAAACAGTGACCTGCGCACACGAAACAGTAACCTGTACACACGAAACAGTCACCTGTACACATGAAACAGTCACCTGTACACATGAAACAGTCACATGTAAACATGAAACAGTCACCTGTACACATGAAACAGTGACCTGTACACATGAAAAAGTCACCTGTACACATGAAAAAGTCACCTGTACAAGCGCTGGCCGTTCACCTAATTCCTTAAAACAACATTGGACCCTCGTTATTATCTCTTCTTGAGATTTGCATGGGGCAGGGGAGGTAACTCTACAATAAACACTCTACAGTTATCTGCACATGATCCATTATCCGAGCCCAACATCTGAAATGGCCTTGGTTGGAGAGGCTGAAAGCACATGAGCCGACGGGCAAACATGCAGGAACGTGGATTAAAATATCAAAAATCCTTAAGTCAAGTTTCATTTGACAAAACCTGCCGCCATTTTAATCAAAAACAGGAAGACTTCCGTCTCCCAGAGTGCCATGAGCTAATTTTAATATTGCAGATGAAATTTAAAAAAAAAAAAAAAAAATTCTATGTTTAAGTTTTGTAATGGTCAATTTTCTTGCTACTTATATATAGTGTATTCTTCTCTTATTAAAAAAATAATAATAACAACGTCCAGGTGATATCTTGTTAAGCACATCTCATTGATCGCATATGGCATCAATGTTTATTGACTGCTCTTATGTAAACGATGGAGGTTGGACTATGCCTACACAAGAAATTGTTACTTTATACTCCCACACCCAACTACAACACTCCGTATTTACAAACGATCACGCCTTCACACTTTCCTTCCAAAACGCTGTGCCCCCAACACCACCACCCCCCCCCACCCCCCCCCCCCCCCCCCCCCTTAGCCGTCGTTTGCCGGAGACTGATATCGAATAGCAAATTTTTGCAGCGATTTTCGTTTAATTGTCTGTGTACCAACCGCGATCACGGTGATTGTGAGGCAGCTGCGATAGAACCGGGGAGATCCGAGACGCCTGGCTCGTCATCCCACCAAGTGGGTGGATCTCTTTAAACAGAAAATATTTATTTTTAAAAACGATGATACATCCAGAGGTTACTTGGAGAAAGATGTAGAAAAAAATATAAATAAATAAAGAACTGAACGTCCTAGACACTAGTGCCATAGAGCTAGTTTGAATGGTATAGAATCGGGATGTCTGGGACGTGTTGCCCTTAACAGGAAATTTCGGAACTGAGGACAGAAAGCCGTACGGACTCGATTACTGGAGTTGTTGGTGGACCCTATATGAGACACTCGGGGGGGGGGGTGTCGGGGGGTCGATCTTGACAAGAACATCATCGATGTGGTTGAAGCATCGTAATCATTTCCATAAAAAAAGATGAATTTCAGACATCACTGGATTGCCGTATCATACTTTACTTACATAAAGGCCTTTCATCCCGTCTGGGGCATACGCCGTCTACAAGAATTTTCCATTAATCTCGGTCCTGTGCTTTTCTTGCCAGTTTGCTTCCCGGTGTATCCCAGGAAATTATTTTCGCTTTTAAAAGAATCGTATAGAATTTGTGACTGANGGGGGGGGCGGTGTCGGGGGGTCGATCTTGACAAGAACATCATCGATGTGGTTGAAGCATCGTAATCATTTCCATAAAAAAAGATGAATTTCAGACATCACTGGATTGCCGTATCATACTTTACTTACATAAAGGCCTTTCATCCCGTCTGGGGCATACGCCGTCTACAAGAATTTTCCATTAATCTCGGTCCTGTGCTTTTCTTGCCAGTTTGCTTCCCGGTGTATCCCAGGAAATTATTTTCGCTTTTAAAAGAATCGTATAGAATTTGTGACTGACAAATTTTTTTTTTTTTGCAATGATTCCCGCAGAAAACATGGCGACAAACGAGATGACTAAGCAGTTGGCTGATATGCCTTCTAGACGTGCTTCCCCTGTCCCCCCCCCCCACCTCACTCCTCCGGGCTGAGATGAACTTTCAAAGATACCAAGGTGAGACTGCGTAACCCGTCACGGTCACACGGTCCACTTGTCAAGGTCAGGGATTCAAATAGAATATAGACTTCCGACAGTGTAGCGATTCCCTGAATTGGCTGGAAACACGTATTTGGATCAGAACAGTTGGCTGACGGACTGGGGACTGAATTATCACAAAAATGCCCGGGCAGCTGTCATTTGGATCAGAACAGTTGGCTGACGGACTGGGGACTGAATTATCACAAAAATGCCCGGGCAGCTGTCATTTGGATCAGAACAGTTGGCTGACGGACTGGGAACTGAATTATCAAAAAAATGACCGGGCAGCTGTCATTTGGATCAGAACAATTGGCTGACGGACTGGGGACTGAATTATCCCAAAAATGCCCGGGCAGTTGTCATTTGGCTCAGAACAGTTGGCTGACGGACTGGGGACTGAATTATCCCAAAAATGCCCGGGAAGTTGTCATTTGGATTAGAACAATTGGCTGACGGACTGGGGACTGAATTATCCCAAAAATATCCGGGCAGTTGTCATTTGGATTAGAACAATTGGCTGACGGACAGGGGACTGAATTATCCCAAAAATGCCCGGGCAGCTGTCATTTGGATCAGAACAATTGGCTGACGGGCTGGGGACTGAATTATCCCAAAAATACCTGGGCAGCTGTCATTTGGATCAGAACAGTTGGCTGACAGACTGGGGACTGAATTATCCCAAAAATACCCGGGCAGCTGTCATTTGGATCAGAACAATTGGCTGACGGACTGGGGACTGAATTATCCCAAAAATACCCGGGCAGCTGTCATTTGGATCAGAACAATTGGCTGACGGACTGGGGACTGAATTATCCCAAAAATACCCGGGCAGCTGTCATTTGGATCAGAACAATTGGCTGACGGACTGGGGACTGAATTATCCCAAAAATACCCGGGCAGCTGTCATTTGGATCAGAACAATTGGCTGACGGACTGGGGACTGAATTATCCCAAAAATACCCGGGCAGCTGTCATTTGGATCAGAACAATTGGCTGACGGACTGGGGACTGAATTATCCCAAAAATACCCGGGCAGCTGTCATTTGGATCAGAACAATTGGCTGACGGACTGGGGACTGAATTATCCCAAAAATACCCGGGCAGCTGTCATTTGGATCAGAACAATTGGCTGACGGACTGGGGACTGAATTATCCCAAAAATACCCGGGCAGCTGTCATTTGGATCAGAACAATTGGCTGACGGACTGGGGACTGAATTATCCCAAAAATACCCGGGCAGCTGTCATTTGGATCAGAACAATTGGCTGACGGACTGGGGACTGAATTATCCCAAAAATACCCGGGCAGCTGTCATTTGGATCAGAACAATTGGCTGACGGACTGGGGACTGAATTATCCCAAAAATACCCGGGCAGCTGTCATTTGGATCAGAACAATTGGCTGACGGACTGGGGACTGAATTATCCCAAAAATACCCGGGCAGCTGTCATTTGGATCAGAACAATTGGCTGACGGACTGGGGACTGAATTATCCCAAAAATACCCGGGCAGCTGTCATTTGGATCAGAACAATTGGCTGACGGACTGGGGACTGAATTATCCCAAAAATACCCGGGCAGCTGTCATTTGGATCAGAACAGTTGGCTGACAGACTGGGGACTGAATTATCCCAAAAATACCCGGGCAGCTGTCATTTGGATCAGAACAGTTGGCTGACGGACTGGGGACTGAATTATCCCAAAAATACCCGGGCAGCTGTCAATTTGATCAGAACAGTTGGCTGACGGACTGGGGACTGAATTATCCCAAAAATACCCGGGCAGCTGTCATTTGGATCAGAACAATTGGCTGACGGACTGGGGACTGAATTATCCCAAAAATGACCGGGCAGCTGTCATTTGGATCAGAACAATTGGCTGACGGACTGGGGACTGAATTATCCCAAAAATACCCGGGCAGCATTCATTTGGATCAGAACAATTGGCTGACGGACTGGGGACTGAATTATCCCAAAAATACCCGGGCAGCTGTCATTTTGATCAGAACAGTTGGCTGACGGACTGGGGACTGAATTATCCCAAAAATACCCGGGCAGCTGTCATTTGGATCAGAACAATTGGCTGACGGACTGGGGACTGAATTATCCCAAAAATGACCGGGCAGCTGTCATTTGGATCAGAACAATTGGCTGACGGACTGGGGACTGAATTATCCCAAAAATACCCGGGCAGCTGTCATTTGGATCAGAACAATTGGCTGACGGACTGGGGACTGAATTATCCCAAAAATGCCCGGGCAGCTGTCATTTGGATCAGAACAATTGGCTGACGGACTGGGGACTGAATTATCCCAAAAATACCCGGGCAGCATTCATTTGGATCAGAACAATTGGCTGACGGACTGGGGACTGAATTATCCCAAAAATACCCGGGCAGCTGTCATTTGGATTAGAACAATTGGCTGACAGACTGGGGACTGAATTATCCCAAAAATACCCGGGCAGCTGTCATTTGGATTAGAACAATTGGCTGACAGACTGGGGACTGAATTATCCCAATAATACCCGGGCAGCAGTCATTTGGATCAGAACAATTGGCTGACGGACTGGGGACTGAATTATCCCAAAAATGACCGGGCAGCTGACTTCAAACAATTTCTGATCGTTGCGACCCTTTCAAATTTTGAAGGAATATCAGTGTTACTGAATTTAAGCAAATCACATCAGATAAGTTTGGTAAATATTATATTTTCGTCTCACGCACGCCACTGATCAACTAAAGGCAACCCTAGAGGGCGCACATCGCACACTTGAAGACGACTCCCCAACGATATGGTGAAGTCTGATCCTGCACGTGTTCTTATGGTGTTCAGAATGTTACCTTTGGTGACTAAGGAACATGAACAAATTTATCCACCTCCTAAAACTACCCACTGTTTCTGGCAATGATCATTGGATGGTAAAAGAAAGACACATTTCATTTTATATCATTAAATATTTAGAAGCAAATGCACTTAACAAAAAAAAAATAATTTATAAAAAAGGCACCAACTTTATGGCTGACATTATCAATTAAACTAAATTTGCAAGTCACGTGACAGGGGCTTGAGAATCCGCCCTCTCTCCCCCCCCACCCCCACCCCCCTTTGACAAACATTATGTACAATCTGCAGACGCTATGACACTGAAGTCAGGGAAATACGCGAAGACGTGGCTCTATGACAATCATCCCNACCCCCCCCCCCCCCCCAGTGATGCATTCAGTCTCATGACAACAAAACACAAAGGTAAAATATAAACTCATAAACACCACGCTATTATTTCGTTTGTCCTACTTAATCCACCGGAAAAAAATTCGGACCATTAATATCCCCCCCCCCCAAACCCACTGAAAGGTCGTCACGCCTGTGTTGTCATGTGACCTGGGTGTCGCGGAGACCCTAGGGGTCTTCTTATTCTTATACTGGATCCAAAAGACAATAAAACAAAGAGCTCTTTAAAAGCAAATTGTGTTTTCTTTCTTTCTGTCTATGTATTGACTAGCCACAGACGCTTATAATGTCTGTGTCACTTTTGTACCGTTACACGCATGAGACGGAGAGAGTGAGTGCCATCGATTGGGTCGTGTCGCAGCCACGTTATCATGCATAGTGTGCTCTCCAAGTGTGTGTGTGCGCGCTCGTCTTGGATAGAATTCTTGAACTTTCATGGGGTTTGAATGTAATGAGACATCTGACTATGAGGTTTTGAGAGTAGCTTGGTTATTGTTTGGAGGATATGTGGCACACCCCCCCCCCAAATGAGGCAGGTTGAGGGAGGGGTGGTGGTGGTGTGGGGGGGAGGGGAGTTCAAAAGAGATTATGGTGCATCCTGAAAATTACAAAGAAAAATTAATCTAATTGACGATCCACGTAGGTGGGGGGGGGGGGGGTCGAACGACTTTTACACAGGTGTCGCCTAAGACCATCGGAAAACACACACACTCAGGAAGTAGCAAAGGAAATGATTTTATGATGATGGGGTGACCACACTATGAGGAACTGTCTGAAAGGGTCTCGGCATTAGGTTAGTTGAGACCTACTTGATTATGGTGTGAAATAATCAGCTGAACCCCACATAAAAGTTTTTTTAAAATCTTATTTCTAAGAAATTATACACATCTAACAGTTTTACATCAGTTGTCTGGCTGAAAACTGATGAAATTGAAAGCTAATGAAATTGAAAGCTAATGAAAAGGAAAGCTTATGAAACTGAAGACTAATGAAACTGAAAGCTAATGAAACTGAAAGCTGATGAAACTGAAGGCTGACAAATCTGAAAATGATAAAAACCATGGCTGGGTTGGGTAACTCAGAAAGATAACACGAAGTAAACATCTGCATGCAGCTATGAATAATTGAATAGAAATCCTTTATATCTTGACACATAGTACCTCAATCTTGACACATAGGACCTCAATCTTGACACATAGGACCTCAATCTTGACACATATGACCTCAATCTTGACACATATGACCTCAATCTTGACACATAGGACCTCAGTCTTGACACATAGTACCTCAATCTTGACACATAGCCCCTTTGTCTTGACAATGTAGTACCTTAATGCATTGGCAGCAAGCTTGCCTCTTGACCACATTAGTTTTTAATGTACCAATAGGAACAATGTTTGAATGACCAGTGTTTAAAATCGGAAAGTGGGTTGAGGGGTTATGGGGGGGGGGGTAGAGAGATTCTGAGCGTTTTAACACCTTCCATTTTAACGCGAGAGGTGAATATATAAAGCTAATTTTTTAAAAGTTCTACCCCCTCCCCTTTCCTTTTCTCTATTAATATTTAGATAACTCCTTGTTGCTTATCTAACTCCGGTGATGGACGATCTTCCCTTGCTGACTTCATTATGTCTCTTGCTGCCACCGAATAAGTCTCTCTCTCACTGTGTGCTGTTCATGAACAGACCTGTGTGGCAAGCCAGCTACGCCCGGTCGCTCCAACATTGTCGTACGGACAGCACTGACAGTCGGTTCATGAATAAGTCAGATGTTGTGGATAACAACAACGGCAAGTCAGCGTTTGCAAGGGAACAGTGTCAGGAGGTGGTTCAGCAGTCAGTATAGAATAACATCAAAGTGACCGACACACGCAGGACACAAAGAATGTGGCTGTTATGAGTTATCTTTCAATAAATAATGAGAATTTTAAAAATGTATATATCGCTTGAATTGCATTTGTTTGTATTTTTTAATCTATCTCTCGATCTGCTTGCTTTAAATTTTTACATGAAACAGAAAAATAGAGTTAGACCAACAGCAGGACACGAAGAATATGGTTGTTATGAGTTATCTTTCAATGAATAATGAGAATTTTAAAAATGTATATATCGCTTAAATTGCGTTTGTTTGTATTTTTTTAATCTATCTCAAGCTGCTTGCTTTAAATTTTTACATGAAACAGAAAAAATAGAGTTGGACCCACAGCGACGAAGTACTGGGTATAATGGTTTAGAGAGTATATGAGGAAGGCTGTTCAGTATCGGGTGACGTCAAGCGCATGTAATCTCAGACCAAAGAAAACAAAACCCCACTGGGAGACACGTGGGTATCGCTTACACGTCAACTACATACAAATCATGTGTAGATAAACAAAAATATAATGACATCCTTTTCATGAGTTGCCCTTTACGCCATATTCATTTAAAAGGTGTTTTTCTTTTTATAGAAAAAAATTGGAATAAAAACGGAGGGTTGTTTTAGGAAGATGTGGAGATTATGGAGGTTGTTATAATTACCGAAATGCGTGATCTAGTCATTAGTGCGTCAAGAATTCATGCATTTTATCTAGGAATAACATTTCACTAACAAAGTGGGCAATTTAAGTGATATATTTCTCTTGATTCTTTTATCTTGTATGTATTAATAATTAAAGAATCACTAAAGGCTAAGTCTTTTTGTATAAATCATTTAGGGGTCATTCGCAATAATGCAGTGCGAGTTTAAAAAAAAGGGGGGGGGGGCGAGAATTTTTGTCACTTTGTGACCCCGGGGGGAGGGGGGGGGTAAAAAAAAATTGGGACGTCACTTTTGTTGTTGTTTTTTTATTATTATTTTTGTTGTTGTTGAAAATCTAAAATTTTCTAAATATTGAGGTCGAAATTGCCTCAGGTATTGTAGCTACCATGAAACTCAGTCGTACAAACCTTCGGCGCATATCGGAAAATGACGAAAAAAACCTGTTGTGGCCATTTTACGTTCGGCTTGGGGATGACTTCGTTGTTTCGCGTCACAGTTTTCTAAAAATACTTCATCTTATCCATTATGGGGAAAATATTAAAGAATAAAATTAAAAATCTTAGTTTAATTATGAAAATTGTATGCATGTTTTGATTTGATTAGGTGTAACTTGACACAGTGGGTGGGTTTAATTATGAAAATTGTATGTATGTTTTGATTTGATTAGGTGTAACGTGACACAGTGGGTGGGGGGGGGCAATAAAGAATTTGTGTCACTTTGTGACGGCCGGGGAGGAAGTGGGGTCTAAAAAGGTCATTTATGTGACGTAATTTGCCAACGACCCCCTTACAGGCATTTGAATTTTTTTTTTAAATTTTATATTAATATTTTAATCTCCAAAAACGCTTTTAAACCGCAGATTTATTACAGTAGCTGTTTCAGAAACACAAAAGAAATTTTTACGCACCAAAAAAAAAAAAAAAAAAAAAAAAAAAAGTGGGAAAATCAGCCTTTTTTTTTTTTTTAACCCGTCTGCCAGCCAGCCACGAAAAAAAGCGAAGTTCATATAAAGGATTTAAAAATGGAGAAAAAAAAAAAAAACCACCAACAACTAGATTAATTGTACTCAACATCGTCCTAAAATTTGATGGTACTTACAAACGATAATTGACATCCTTTCTAACTTTTATCGTTTACATCTTCTTCCTTTAAATAATAGTGTAATTGCTCCTTACACGTAAGTGGTACGTGCTTTCTTTTTTAATGTATGGAGACCATCGCCTGTGATCTGGTGAGTGAAGTTTTACAGCAGTTCCACGCAACCATTAACCTTTCAGACAACAGAAAATCTCGTTTTTTTTTTTGGTCATGTGTAAGAGCCGCATCACCATTTCTAAAGATCTGTAGACATTTAAGCTAAGAGACCTCAGGTCAATACGTCTTGCTGTTTTTCGTGTCGTTGTTTGGTTGTGTGCATTTGTTGAATTATTTTTTATTTTAAAATGAATTTACGCAGGGAAAAAATGAAATATAATTCAGTATCTGTTGGTGGGCCCTGCCCTAGGCTGGGGTACGGCGCTGTATAAGACCACTAATGATAATAATCATTGTGGCTAAAAATATAATTTCTTGCAAATGAAACTCAGTTCTATAACCAACTCTCCTTGTCACCGGCTAACAGTATAACCAACAAGCCGTGCAATCCACGAACCATACAATCCACAAGCCGTACAATCTCCACCCAGCACTATCTACAGCACGGAGCAATCCACTCCCCGCGCAATCCACAATCGCCTACATACTATCAGAAGTGGCAGTGTCATTATCCAGAAATTCTGTTCATGAAACTTGATTGTTTTTTTTTGTTTTTTCTCTCTTCACATTTTGTGTAATGTTGCATTAATCCATTGCATCCAAATGATACAGTTTTAATGTGTAAAGCCGCGAATCAATGCTTCATCATTTACATACAAAATGCACCAAATAACATCGTCGTTAATCACAATGATTTTTTTTTTCTTTTCAAAGCTCTTGGGATTTTAAAATAAAATATGGTTCGCCAAGAAAATTGTGTAAGGCACTTGGCGTTCAGCTGTATAAAACGATTAGAGTCGTAATTAGTTGTAACGTGTTTCTCTTATTATGATGTATGTTAACATGTTGCGAGCTGCCACTTAATAGTATTAAGGCAGCTCACCCTCCGAGAATCAGTATCCTAGTCTGTGGCATAAGCCCCGGGCTAACAACCGAATTTTACATCGCTCTAGCTACGTACGCTGGTATACCCCCCCCCCCCAGGCCAGTGGTGTAGCTCATAGGGTTGTTGTCACCCGGTGCTGTAAACTCATAGTGTCACCTCACCCCCCCCCTCTCTTGTCCCGACTTCCACAACAAATTTCTTCTTGTTAAAATAGGTCCACAGGTTAAAATTGACAAAACCAAAAAGAAATTGATTGAAGTTCATTTTTGAACTTCAGGAGGATTCTTCAGGAGGATTCTTCAGGAGGATTCTTCAGGAGGATTCTTCAGGAGGATTCTTCAGGAGGATTCTTCAGGAGGATTCTTCAGGAGGATTCTTCAGGAGGAACGTTTATTCAAGAACTGTAACAACGCTAGGTATAGTTATTTTTACATTAACTTTACTTTATTTAAACCGTTTCTTTCCTTGTCGTCAAAGCTGGTTAATTGACGGTGCTAGTCACGAAACAGCGAAAGTATTAATTTTTTAGTATATCTGGTTTTCGATACATTTGTTAGGTTAAAAAAAAAATATATATAATTTAAATAGATTTAAATAAGTTTTTAAAAGATATTAGAAAATTTAGTAAAACAAGTACATCACCCACCGAAGTCATTGGTAGCACAACGATGAGTGATGGACTCTTAACTCTTGCTTGGTCACTCGTGCACGGCGTATGTTCATCCCGTGACCAACACGTGACGCTGACGTCATTGTCCCCCCCTTGTGACCTGTCTCAGGCAGGTCCGACGCATCCCGCTCAAACAGAATGAAGAGAGTCGACGTGTGGCAAGCAACGTCAGTTCTAGTCTATTTCACCGGTCTATCTAGCCATCATTTCAGCCGGTCTATCTAGCCGTCATGTCACCGGTCTCTCTAGCCGTCCTAGTCCTGTCACCGGTCTATCTGGCCGCCATTTCACCGATCTACCTCACCTCTTCGTTAAGTAAAACGCACCCTATATCCTTATTGTGTAGAGAACGTCTTATTATGTGTTTGGTCCCAGCTGCTTCGTAAATTAGTTGCAAGATAGTAAAAGTTTAAATAAAAATCTCACATGAAAACTATTATAGCCCAGAAAGCAACATTTGAAAATAATGTCGACACAATCACTTTTTTTTTTTAATGTCGTGACGTCATCGAAAGGTCAGGCGTAAGTAACTCTAATAAGGAAATATTCAGCAAACCACAAAGATCGGCATCCAGTCGGAAAAAAAAAAATACTTCCGTCCGGCCCAGCGAATGTGGAGGGAATCTTGAATCGAGCTAAGCATGAATGGGTTTGTTATGCCGAGAAGGAGCCGAGCAACTTTTCTCCATCGGGTCCTATGGCAGTAATGAGCGGCGCGTTTTATGATTCGTTAAATTCGTAGATGTCGATAATCTCTTTCTCTCTGTAGCCGGACATTAGGAAATACATTAGGACAACAAAAAATATATAATAATAATAAATGAAGATATGTTTAAATAACTAAACTAAAGGCTAAACAACATGGTCGAATGGGCTTCTTGGGTTAATACAGCTGGTGGCTTTTGTGTGTGTGTGTGTGGAGCGGATAGTTCCTGGGTTTGAGAAAATAAAATAGGTTAAAACATTGACGTCGGACGACAAGCAGCCAAGAAGGCTTTTGATCTTACTTGTAGCATTATAGCTGTCGGAGTAAATCAGGAAGGAAACAGCCATGACGGTATTAATGAGTAAAGTATTAGAGCAATATTTCTTTACATCATGTCGTAATGTTTTGAGTTTGTTGGTGGTCTCAGCACGCGTATCCGGAAATTTGATCGAAAGAAATTTCGTCGACAGTAAATTGGTCGACGCTAATATGATCGAACGGAAATTTGGTCGAATCATATTTTCTATTTTCACGTTACAGTTTTGCATCAAATTTCGTTTTGGACGAATTATTTTGTTTTACTAAATAGTATAGTGCGTTCAAAAAGAAATTTGACGAAAATTTTAACGTGCGAACGGAAAAAAAAAAGATTCTACCAAATTTCCGTTCGATCAAATTACCGTCGATCAATTTACCGTCGACGAAAGTTCTTTCGATCAAATTTCCGGTAAACCTCAGCACGTGCTCCGTGTGCGCTCTTCACCGAAAATTGTAGAAAAATAAAAGAAAGTATTTCGCACCAAAAGTATTTGCGACACTTTATTAAAAAAAAGAAAAAAAAACAAAAAAAACAAACAAAAAAAAAGAAACATTTAGCGCAGTTATCGGGAATTTTATTGCATTTCCCCCCCTTGCAAAACAGGAAAAACTGGAGGGTTCGGAGGGTGGGGGCTGAAAATTTGCTAAAATGTGTTGTCATTGACAACGAGTCTATGACTTGATAGCTTGCCGGGAAGTGGGTCAATTGACCGTACGAAGATTCGCCAGCCGGTCGGCCAGCAACCCACGAACAAGGGCGAAGTTAATTAAAAGGATTTTTAAAGCCACAATAAAATAAAACCATAAATCAAAGATCCGCTGCTTTCAAACTGTGTAACCAGGTTTCTCTTTTCACGAGGTCACACACACACACACATCAGGAAACAAAGAACCTTAACTCCTGGATCCTGTGTGATTGTCTTCTCGCGTGCGGCACCGCATTCTACCCGGGGCCGTGTCCAACACCAGTAGCGAGAGAAGAGATATCACTGGATGTGAATCTGGTCTACTTTATTTTAATTAGTCGAAATTAGTGTACGTTGTTGGTGAGGGGTTTAAAGTTTGTGAGGAGTGGGTGCATGGGTTGAGGTTTTATGGGAATGGGTGTGTGGGTTAAGGTTTGAGGGGAGTGGGTGTGTGGGTTGAGGTGAGAGGGGGATGGGTGTGTGGGTTGAGGTAAGAGGGGGATGGATGTGTGGGTTAAGGTATGAAGGGAATGGGTGAGTGGTTGTTAAGGAGATGGATACGATTAGGGCTAAGAGGAAGTTTAAGATATGTTAGAATGACCCCATGTAATTATTGAACAGCATGTTTTAGGCCAGACAGACCAGGCGACAGTCATGACGTGGCCGGTGTAGGAGTGACATGAGTATGTAAGTACGGAACAGAATGACAGACGGACAGATAGACATTGATGTAGAACTTACATGGACGTGCACGAGCGAAACAGAGTTCAAGTTGAATATGAGTGTGGCGTGTACACAGACAGACATGACAGACACACTTAACATACAGACATAACATACAGACATAACAGACACACTTAACAGATACACTTTACAGACACACTTAACATACACACTTTTAGTGGCGTAGCGAGGGTGTTTGGCGCCCGGGGACAAGATTCGCGCCCGGGGACAAGATCCATTTTTAGCGCCCCTTTTTCTTTTTTTCAACTCTCTAACCCATTATTTTCATCAATAAAATAATATCAAAGCACATTTTGGCGCCCCTAACTAGCTGGCGCCCGGTGACATCTGTCCCCCCTGCCCCCACCACGCTACGCCTCTGCACACTTTACATACACACTTAACAGACACACTTAACAGACACACGTAAGCGACAGTCATACTATGGTGAGAGATTCGGAAATAGATACAGATAAAGAGTATGCAATTTTATGATGGAAATGAAAACTCTGTATGGTCTTATTTGTACATAGAGACGGAACAGCAGGTGAGATAATGTGTTGCGGTGGCTACCCGATGAGTGACACACGGGTCTACGTTATACTGCTGCATGACGGGATGACGCGATACTGTTGCATGATGGGATGACGTGATACTGCTGCACGATGGGATGACGTGATACTGCTGCACGATGGGATGACGTGATACTGCTGAATGACGGGATGACGTGATACTGCTGCTTGATGGTATGACGTGATACTGCTGCATGACGGGATGACGTGATACTGCTGCTTGATGGTATGACGTGATACTGCTGCATGACGGGATGACGTGATACTGCTGCTTGATGGTATGACGTGATACTGCTGCATGACGGGATGACGTGATACCGCTGCATGACGGGATGACGTGATACCGCTGCACGATGGGATGACGTGATACTGCTGAATGACGGGATGACGTGATACCGCTGCAAGACGGGATGACGTGATACCGCTGCATGACGGGATGACGTGATACCGCTGCACGATGGGATGACGTTATGCCACGCCATATTTTATTACCTCTTTGTTTCTCCCATTTGAAGTATTCACCAAACGCCTTTAGGACAAGCTTAGTGACTTGCAAGAATAGAATCACAGGATCAAAAACCATTTTATGTTAAGTCAAAGAAGTCATGACTAATGAATCATAATTCACTATTTTGGTTTAATCTCTATTGAAATCCAGATAAGGATTCTGAGAACAATATCAGAGACGGAAGGAAAACAAGTTGATTTTACTAAATGATATTGGAGTAACTGAAATATGTGTATCCCCAGAGGCGTCACTAGGGTTGGTGCCCCCAGGTCCGGTAAACTCATAGTGTCACCCTTACTTTTGTTGTTGTAATCCGCACCCCCTTCAGCGCCCCCCCCCCCCTTCCCCGTAATTCTTAACCATATTATTCAGAATAACTTATAG
>CAXITT010000474.1:290451-307682 GCA_964033795.1 Lymnaea stagnalis | reverse complement strand
AACCTGTCAATCATTTCAACAAACCTGTCAATCACTTCATCTAACCTGTCAATCACTTCATCAAACCTGTCAATCACTTCATCAAACCTGTCAATCATTTCAACAAACCTGTCAATCACTTCATCTAACCTGTCAATCACTTCATCAATCCTGTCAATCACTTCATCAAAGTTAGCATTCTCCCACCTTACCACTTTCAAATTGACGAAATATGCAAGACAAGAAAGACTTGACTGCTTCATATTGGATCGCAAATAGCCCTTAATTAAGTTTTATGTTTCAAAAGGTCCTCTGACACGAAGCCAAAGATACAAGCAGGTCGTGAGAATAATTTTAGCCTTACTGAGAAGATTTGGGAGAGATTCTACAAAGTGCCATTTAGTTATTAGTTTTAATACTTCAACTATTGACCAATCTTTGGCTTCGTCGTCTGAGCCAGAGTCCTTTGAGTCTTGGGCAAACAGATTGAACTTATACAATTTTTATTTTGCAGTTAATTTAAAACAACTGTTTAAAAATGGAGTTGCCATGGAAGCGCATTGATCTTGCTCTTTTCTGAAGCGAACGCCGATAAAACATGACCCACTTAAACCGTCACAAACTTGAGGGAAAATGCTCAAATCCATCTGGCGGCAGCCTACGCTTGTGGCGAACGTCTCTTATAGCAAACTGCTATTGGGGCAACCTGTTCTTGAAGCTCACGTCCATCAGGCATCACCCTACTCTTGTGGCAACCTGTTCTTGTGACAACCAGTTCTTGAAGCACTCGGTTCTTTTGGCGCTCTGGCTGGTGGTCACCCTGCTCTTGTGGCAACCCGTTCTTGGGGCAGCCGGTTGTGATAGCATCTTGCTCTTGTATTCATCTTAGATATGGCAGGAAACCGACACCGGCGAGCTTTGTCAAAATTTGCAATGTTCTATTTGGTGTCCGCGGGTTGGTCAACACTTCGTAGATTGAAAAACAGCCCGTATAAAAAACTGAGATATTTTACAGACACGTTGCTAAGCCTGCTTTTCTATGCTCATAATGAAAAGGAAACTAGTGAGAATGTAAAACAAATAAGATGAACGTTAACTATAAGAATATAACTGACGTTCAAATGACATAAAGTCAAGGTGATTGGAATATGTGCATTTGACAACGTTTGTGGAAACATACAAATATTGTAAAGTAAAGTTGTTTGAATTTTTTTTTTAAAGCTTTACAGTTCAACATGATGACTTTGAAAATGACTACTTAAATTAAACAAGCCCTAAAAAAAAATGTGTTTTTAGTATAAATCCTTTATATCAAACGTGCAATCGAGCTATGGAGGATAGGGCTGAAAATATGATAAACCATGTATTCAAGTAACGCAGTTTGTAAGAATCCCAATAAGTGCACACTTCTAAGGCCCGTAACCGCACACTTTTGACACCCCCTGAACTATATTAATATTCTTATGACCCGCCCGCTTTTACGACGCAGATTTTTATTTCTCCAAGTATTTCAGAAAAAAACAAAAGAAAATATTGCGCACCAAACGCACTTGCCATGCTTATTTCAAAAAAAAAAAAAGAAATTTCATTTGGCGCAGTTATCTGTAATTTTATTTCGTGAAATCATGGTGTCATCATATTTCCATCATCTTCCCCTTGAAAACCATGAAAAACTGATTTTTGGGGGGCTGGGGCTGAATATTTGAAAGATTGTGTTGTCATCGGCCACGAGTCTATGTGTCAAGTTTCAGCTCGATAAGTTGACGGGAAGTGGGTCGATTAGACGTCTGGAGATCTTGCCATCAACACACAAATGCGATGTTCATATAAAGAATTTAAAAACAGAGCTTCTCCATGAAAAAATTACACCCCCACACTCTTGTGACGTCAATATGTAACCCTTTCGCCCGCCCACCTGACATTTTGTCAGATCCCCGCTTCCGATTCAGGTAATTGTCTATAGATATAAATGAACACATCTCTATGAAAACTCATGCAAATTGCAGACGTTACATCTGTACCTGATCAACTCCTTCGTACTGTCCCACCCCAAACATGTCTGCCCACTTCTCACCGCCCCAAGCCTGCTGTGATGTATGGCGCCCCCCCCCCCGCCCAGCGGCCACCACCCCGCACGCACCCCGTGCGCCCATTTACACAAATATAAAGATGATCTCCCCGCTCGGTTCTTCACAATCGGACACCCCCCAGGAGAGAAGACACAGAATATATTTTCTGCAAATTGCAGACGTTACATCTGTACCTGATCAACTCCTTCGTACTGTCCCACCCCAAACATGTCTGCCCCCTTCTCACCGCCCCAAGCCTGCTGTGATGTATGGCGCCCCCCCCCCCGTCCAGCGGACACCACACCGCACGCACCTCGTGCGCACATTTACACAAATATAAAGATGATCTCCCCGCTCGTTTATTCACAATCGGACACCCCCCAGGAGAGAAGACACAGAATATATTTTCCCAATGTCGTGGACGCGGGCGGGGTTGGCTAGGATCAAGGAAGGCAACAGAGGACGTTTGGTAATTGGGTTGTATTCCAAGGTCATTTCGGGGTCAACAATACCCAGGAGAGCTTGTGATGGGGAATACAAATGTCACCGGTTTGTTAATAATATTCCTAGGCCCATGTCTCACCCACCTGAACAATTTCAAAAGGTCAACAATTGCTAAAAAATTTTTTTTTTAAAGGCCCCTAATGTGAAACTTGAAAACGAAGATGATATCCAATGACAAGCAACAAATTAATTTCATTTTCCTTTAAATTATATATTTTGAAAATCATGCAAAAAATGTGTCTATCCATTAGTAATGGATATAAAGGTGGATTGGATATAGAAAGTGAATCAGCAGCTATTTTTAGATCTTCATTTATAAATCTGGTGAACGTCATGTCATGACCAGCTGTTATAAATTGTCTCTATGTGTCAGAGTGCGTGTCATGTCATGACCAGTTGTTATAAATTGTCTCTATGTGCCAGAGTGCGTGTCATCTCAACACAATCAGAAATATTATCTTAAAGTTTGGTTCAATACAAACAACTTTTCCTTAAGGATAGCACATTCCCTTTTTTGCATATTGGTTGATCCATTTATCATCTCTAGGTCGGGCGGGCAAGGGTGGACCTCTGGAAAATCCTTGTCCAGCACCACAAGCCTCTCGGTGGTGTTACACGGGATCTTGCCTCAGTGTGGCATGCCCGACTAGGAGGGGGGGAGTTTTCCTTCTGAAGCTAAAAGATCCCAGGCAAAATGCATGACTTCCAACGTAACGGAAGTTTAGCTTGATGGGTATGAGGCAATGGGTGGCCGCCCAAACCCTTGTCAATGATTAAAAAGACGCGGCCCTGAGAAAGAGGCGACCGTTTCGTCCCCGCTACGTCCCGACCGTACAGCTCCTTGGGCGGTGGGGAGTGGTAACGCAACACCACCTCTCCGGAGAGGAAGTAAAGCCGTCCTGACCCATAGGAGAGCGGACTACGGACGCTTTAAACGCAGCGCCCTCGGTCTGCCGGACGTCCCTCAGGCCAGTGAGGGAAGTTCCAGGCGCGCTTCCGCACGGTCTGGGGCTTCGGGGGAGGCCTCGGCCCGTTTGGGGGAGTGCTGGGGGGTGGTATTATGAGTGCGAACTCGACGACCCACCGACACCATCTCCAAAGTAACGTTATCGTCTCTAGGTAGAAGATTGCGCGCACAGTAAACACAGAGAATTGTACACCTAAGCACAGGTAGCAGTACAACTACACACAGAGAAGTGTACAACTAAACACAAGTAGGAGTACAAATAAATACAGAGAAGTTTACAACTAAATACAGGTAGCAGTATAACTGAAAACAGATAAGTACTACACACTGATAGGAGTACAAACTTAACACAGAGAAGTGTTTAACTAAACGCAAAAATGGTACACCCTAAAACTCAGAACGGTACAACTAAACACAGATAATTGTACAACAAACCACAGCGAAGTGTACAACTAAACGCATAGAAGTGTACTACTTAACAAAGAGACGTGTACATCTAAACAGAGACGGTGCAGCTCAATACAAAAAAAAGTATACCACTAAACATGGAGAATTTTACAACTAAACACAGAAGGTCGAGAGCCCATGAAATGGCCACATTTTCAAGAACATTTGTCGCTGACAAAGGTTTGCCAAGCGTAACAGAGATCAACACCCATTTGCCTGTAATCATCACAGTATGAAATGTCGCCGACCGGAGCCAACATTCGTAAAAAAGGTTTCGCCGACTCTTTCAGGAGGAGAGAACAAATGACAAGTACATTTATTCCGAAACAAGGGGTGATAATCGCGCAATCATCTTTAATCGGTCAGGCGGCTCAGGGTATAATCGATTTCTGTTGACTTAAGACGGACTTGGGGGAGAAAACAAATGTTTGTTATCAAAGGTCTAAGTTGGTCTTATAAGCACTTGATTTTTCAAAAAAAAAAAAAAAAAAAAATATATATATATAAACCCGATACCTTACATTTTTAAGCAACGAATTGAAAGCATTTTTAATTTTACTGGTATAAACGAATTCTGTTGACTTAAGACGGACTTGGGGGAGAAAACAAATGTTTGTTAACAAAGGTCTAAGTTGGTCTTATAAGCACTTGATTTTTCAAAAAAAAAAAAAAAAAAAATATATATATATAAAGCCGATACTTTACATTTTTAAGCAACGAATTGTAAGCATTTTTAATTTTACAGAGCAACACATGAACGCCTTCTGAACTTCAGTACCACCCGCTGGTGTTGGAAGCCATCGCTTCTCGCCAAACACCGATTGAATGGATTTATCAAGGAAGCAAGTTGGATGGCTCAAACAAAACTACATTCGCTTGAAGAACTATTGGACGCAATTTGCATTTTTAAAACTAAAAAAAAAAAAAATTATTTTGCTGATACATCCAACCCTCTGCCTACCAATGAGGACTGAAAGAAATACAATTTCATTTGTTTCCCCAATCTACAAGAACTTGCCAGAGTGCTTACCCGGCTGTTAAAGAAAAAAAAAATCTAAATAATAACTCATAAAGTCAATTTTGTCATTGATTGAGTTAAGTGCAATGTCATAAGACGGTTGATTTTTTTTTTGTGTGTTTGAGAAATACGTTCAAATGTCTTGTGTTAAATTTGTTCAAATACAATTCAATGCTATTTTTTTTTGCACAGAGCGAGCGAAATAGAATGTTGTTTTAGAATATTCGCGAACATTTTATGCGTTTAAACGCCTTTAGATGTTTCACCGGCCTGGGTGTACATTATTTGAATTTAAAAAAAATAACATTTAAAAAAAAAAAAAATGCCGATTCACGAATCCTTTACAATATAAGCATGTAAATAGAATGTTGTTTTAGAATATTCGCGAACATTTTATGCGTTTAAAAGCCTTTAGATGTTTCACCGGCCTTGGTTTACATTATTTGAATTTAAAAAAAATAACATTTAAAAAAAAAAAAAATGCCGATTCACGAATCCTTTACAATATAAGCATGGGTGGATGTGCTTAGGTGGCCCTTGTACCCAAAATGCTAAGAACCTCTGTGTTAATGACTTGAATGTTTACTGTGATTGAGTGCTATTTTGAGAGTATTTGGGTAGATGTTATTGAATGTTTGATATTTTGTGACGTATTGTACGGAAGGGGATATCACGTATCATTGTTATTGTGTAGTGCGGTCTTGTGAGTAATGGCAGTTCAGATCTAGTTAATAAAGGTACTGTATTTTAATATTAATAATCAATGGTTTGTGAAGTTAATATAATTAACCCCTAAACAGAACGAAGCCATCGAACCTTCGGGGAGAACCGGGTTCATAACACTCTGGTTAATGATATGCTGAAAGTTGCATTTGATAAATATTCTTAATGTTATCTGTTTTGTTTTCACGCTGAAAAGCCCTCCAATGGGATGGCCGTTAGTAACAGTTAGGCGCCACGAGTTGATCATTCCATACCATTACAGCCATTTCTCTTGCTCAGTCCCCCAGCCTGTCTCGAGGACATAACGTTAACAACACAGAGACATTTTTCATGGTACTACCGGCAAGGAGTTCAGTGCCCAACAAAAAGTTCAGTGCCCAAAAAACAGTTCAGTGCCCATTAAACAGTGCAATGCCCAACAAACAGTTCAATGCCCAACAAACAGTTCAATGACCAAAAAGTAGTTCAATGCCCAACAAACAGTTCAATGACCAAAAAGTAGTTCAATGCCCAACAAACAGTTCAGGTGTCCACCCTTAAGGTGCCTTAAAGTGTCCATCCACGTGCGTGCCTCATCCAGGAACTTAATCAGACCAAGGCGCGTGCCTTATCCAGGGACTTAATCAGATCAAGGCGCGTGCCTCATTCATGGACGAAATAAGACCATGGCACGTGCCCAATTCAGGGACTTAATCAGACCAAGGCGCATTGCCCACCCATGGACCTAATAAGACCAAGGCGTGTGCCCCATCCTGGGACTTAATCAGACCAAGGCGCGTGCCTCATCCAGGGACTTACTCAGACCAAGGCGTGCCCCATCCAGTGACTTAATGAGACAATGGGGCCCGCATCCAGGTATACGATAAGATCAGTGTGCGCCTCATCTCGGGCCAGATTAAAGCCACACAGATTTCCCATCCATGCTGCTCGAATCCACTTTAATGAGGGATGAACACGGGATAAATGACAGGAAATGTCATAACCTTACTCAAGGCACAATTTACGACATTAAATGTTACTTATACAAACATATCGAGCGTGCTTATGCAAACATTCCAATCCTACCCCTATTGTCATAAGTAATTTTTTTTTTTAAACTTGCTTGCGTGGGTGCACCGCATTGCGTCTTGCAGTATTGCTGAACAGTCAAATATTAAACTGTAGTGGCGGTACGAATTGTTGGCTGCAAGTCAGCTTATTGGGAGGGGGGGAGTTATTTGTCTACGTTATGAAATGAACTATAAAAACACCCAAACAATAATGATATCGGATGTATGAGATTATAGGCGAGATAATTCACTTTCGTCTGTAGGTGGCTAGATGATCGGTACCTGCCAAAACGCTTTCGGAAGCGCTTAAGCGGCAAAAAGAAATTAATTGTCGTCAAGAGCGGCTAACTCCTGCCAGGTAAAGTTTATCGATTATCTCCCCGGAGCGAAGAAACATTTTGGAGCACAGTGTACCTGCCGTAGACATGATTACCGTAATTATTTCTTAACAGCACACATTTTCTTAGCAACTGTTTAGATCCTTTTCAGACATTTATGATTGTTTTAATTTTTTTTTTCATTCTCAAAACGAAGACTTTTATTGTTGAGATGGGATCGCCTCAAGTATAACTCAGAGTGACAATGTTGACACTATGCGCCCTAATAAATGTTTTTTCAACACTGATTACGTTCAGATTAGAGCCCAAACAATTCATACTAAACAGTGTCTGATAGCTATAAATGGTAGTCTAACTGCGTCGAGACAATTAGCCTCCAATACACATTGTCTTAGTTGACCACACGCTTAACACTTTTCTGGCCCCAAACATTAAATAGGTTATTTGACTCTTTTACACGACTGCGCGTCATGGATATTACCAGGGTCGATAAACATCTAAAAACATAAAATGTCGCCAGAAGTTTTCATTAAACATCGAAGCGTTCCCAAACCTTGGTTGTGCCCATTGAATATTTAACTAAGCGAAACAAGCAATTAAAAAAAATGAATGGCGCTTTTATTATCTTTTTTGTTATTACATAAACCTATTTATTATTTGGTGTTCTTAGTCAAAATTATGATTTTTTTTTTTTTTGGCCCTCCTGATTGTGAGTCCCACCATTTTCAAACTTGACAACTCTCTCCCCCCCTTCCCACCCCAACCTCGGTGAGCGCCCCTGGGGGCGCCCCCCCCCCCCCCCCCGAGGTAAGCGAAAGTGGATATAATGAGCCATGCGCGTACGGGTGATTGCACCGCATTGACGGGTTTGAATGTATGATAACGCATGCTGGTAAAAACTGTGTATTTCAGATCTGTAGAGCTATGTATTTAACAGCTGTAGGGGTATGTATGTAACAGCTGTAGGGCTATGTATTTAAAACCCATAGAGGTGTACAATTAAACGTCCCGTTCGTGTAAGTAATGTAATGGGATAAAGTGAATGGATCACGCGAGCGTGGCGCTCATCGGTTAGGCTGCGCGTGGTGGACACATATTTTTATTGAACTTGTAACCTACATATTCTTGCTTGCATTGTGTGTACGATAATGTTTGCATTGAAAGAGGATAACTAGGCACTTAAAGCATCAGTGTTGAATCCACACCTGCAGAAATGAATATAATAGATGTATTCAATGTATCTAAGCAAGGAGCGATCATTAAGCATATTTTTTTTATAATACTGGCATCCGTCCGTCACAATGTGACGATGGTGTGGACGTCACAATGTGACAAGGGTGTAGACGTCACAACGTGACAATGGTGTAGACGTCACAATGTGACAATGGTGTAGACGTCACAATGTGACAATGGTGTAGACGTCACAATGTGACAATGGAGTGGACGTCACAACGTGACAATGGTGTAGACGTCACAGCGTGACAATGGTGTAGACGTCACAATGTGACAATGGTGTGGCTTTCGCATGGCGAAATCACAAGGACTGGGATTTTTTCTTTAGGACTATTAGCTGGTTCCCTGGACAGCAAATCGCCTCTCTGCCCAAGGGAACACCACATATGGGATGATACAACCCAAGTCCATTGATTAATGTGTCCGCCTTCGGGATTCCTTCTTCGGGTTTTGATTCAGAGTTTCCTTCTCTTAGATGAGTCGCCGCCCAAGGGTCCCATTTATATTTATACTAACTTAAGCAACTCTGTAACGTCAATTCCCCCCAAAAAATTATTACAGGCGTTAAAACCTTTATTGTGTTGAGATCGCTCTGAAGACTGATAAATGCCAGCCAGATTTCATAACAGCAGGAAGGCTGAAGTTATAGTTAACTCTCTGAGCTTCACTTCACCTGGGCTAGGCATTCGCGTCTGCATTAGTCCTTCGCTCGAGGTCAACTAACTTCAACTATTCCAGCCAGATTTCATAACAGCAGGAAGGCTGAAGTTATAGTTCACTCTCTGAGCTTCACTTCACCTGGGCTAGGCATTCGCGTCTGCATTAGTCCTTCGCTCGAGGTCAACTAACTTCAACTATTGGTTTGATTTCCAATCATAACGGTTTCATTCTCGCAGCTCTGTTGATATGTGAGCACCAGATTTTTCTGGCTATGTCGTATCGTGTGATCTTGCAGCATTAATGTTTAAACATTCACATGCCTTGGTTTAGTGAAGAAATAACGCATCACAAGTGAAGACCGAATGTGTGCACAGGGTATGAGTCTCTTTACAAAGGATATCCAAAGTTATATAAATGTATTCTTATTTTTTTTGTTATACGGCTCAATCATCGAAAAGATGCTCATAAAAATAAGTCTGATGATGGTCTTACTCCGCCAAGGACAGCTGTGCTACATTGCTCATCGAGTCTAGGCATCGTCCTACCACCCGCCAAGGACAGCTGTGCTACATTGCTCATCGAGTCTAGGCATGGTCCTACAACCCGCCAAGGACAGCTGTGCTACATTATTCAGGTCAAGATGACATTATATAGCATTCGCGCGCGCACACAGACACACACTCTCTCACACACACACACAAACACAGTTACACACACGGACACATGCACTCACCCTCACAACCGAACACACACCCCCTCTCAACACATCCAGTAAAACGATGCGTTTATCTCCTGGAATGAAAGCCCTCTGGGTATTCCTCATTTTGCAATTCATCAATTCAACAACAGAGAAATATGAAGAGAAAAAAAAATAATAGAAATAATCCTGTATTAATGCCCAGCCTGGAAATGCTGGTTGTTTGGTTCCCACGCCCCTTTCATAACTCCCTCTACTTCCAAGGAGACCGTGGGTGACCGCGCCTTGGACACTACGTCAACTTTTGAAGAATATTGTATATTGGTAGTCGCCGTGTCCAATATGTTGTGTTCACATTGAAAGAAGATTCTCAGTCAAGAGTTGCCCCGTTGGATGGGTTAATATTTAAAAAAAAAAAAAAAAATATTGTCTATCAAGTCCCAAGGACGAAAGGTCACATTTAGGGTATGGGGGGAGTCCAAGGAGACCGTGGGGGACCGCGCCTTGGACACTACGTCAACTTTTGAAGAATATTGGATATTGGTAGTCGCCGGGTCCAATATGGTGTGTTCACATTGAAAGAAGATTCTCAGTCAAGAGTTGCCCCGTTGGATGGGTTAATATTTAAAAAAAAAAAAAAAAATATTGTCTATCAAGTCCCAAGGACGAAAGGTCACATCTAGGGTATCGAGGGAGCCAGCTAATTGTCTGCGTGGAGGTGATATCGACCAGAGAATTAAATTACACCCCAGTCACTGTGATAATGCTTTGAGTGGATTACAGGAGGATGGGGTTTGTGAGGGGAAAGGGTTGGGAGTCCCTGTAGACCCAGAACTACTCCACGTATACAGACAAAAGACTATCTACTGGAATATTTTCGGGGGATGGGGGGAGGAGAATTCGGTTTCAGTTTATTTTTGAATTCACTGCTTACTGTTAAAAGTTTCCCGGAAGGAGCCTGTAGACCTGCATACAACATATTGTTTAAAATATTAAGTTGCTAAGCTACTTCACAAGGAAGATAATCAAACAACAGAGGCAGCCATCACGGTTAGTTCAACGTTTTATTGTAGGAGAACAACATGGAGTCCTACCAGCATGGAGCACTCGACAAGACAGCATACAAACATGACGTCACTACACAATAAATAATGTGGTGTGCCAAACAATGCGCAATTAGCATTCAGCATTTTGTCAATTTCCAACACATATTACACGCCAACCCGGTTGGTATTGTATATAACATAGTACACGCCACCCGGTTTGTATTGCATACAACAAAGTGCAGGACGAAGTGGTTGGTATCGACTACGAGTAAGTGAGTCTTGAAGCATCGTGAAAAGATATAGACAATAACTTTTGAAAGTCCAACGCTATTTATGGATCACGCCTTTAAGTGCTTAATATTTTCTTTTAAGGCGCAAGGTGCGGATTTTGTTCAACTTAAGAAGCAGCGCTAATATTTTATAACGTATTTAATTTAACTTTGTTCTAGGCAGCATACAGATTTTGTAAGCCTGACACACATATCTCAGACGGTTCAGCTGAAATGTAAGTAAGCCTGACACACATATCTCAGTTCAGCTGAAATGTAAGTAAGCCTGGCACACATATCTCAGACGGTTCAGCTGAAATGCAAGTAAGCCTGGCACACATATCTCAGACAGTTCAGTTGAAATGCAAGTAAGCCTGGCACACATATCTCAGACGGTTCAGCTGAAATGCAAGTACGCCTCGCACACATATCTCAGACGGTTCAGCTGAAATGCAAGTAAGCCTGGCACACAAATCTCAGAGAGTTCAGCTGAAATGCAAGTAAGCCTCGCACACATATCTCAGATGGTTCAGCTGAAACTTAAGTAAGCCTGACACGCAGGCGATACACTCATCATTTTCAACTTATCTGAAAGCCAGGCGAACGAATGCACGATACTGAAACATTGAATGACGTCCTAATATTTGAAGTGAACTATTTTCACAAAAACTGTAACCTTACAAATAAACTATTCCCACAACAACTGTAACGCTGGGAGTAAACTATTCACATACAATTCTATCGTTGTTCGACGTGGCGCTACGCTGTGGAACTCACGGTCATTTGCTTAACGACTCTTACGCTGTCCGGATGATTGCGCCACTCGTAAAAACCATCCAAATCATCTCGACCAGGTTAGACGAGATCCTTAATGTTTAAACTTACTGCTAATCATAATTTCATCCAACCATTAACCTGGGATGGGGGAAGGGTGGGGGGTCATAGTTATTTCAACGACGCCCTTCACTTGCCTTCGCTGCGCCCCCCCCCCCCTGAACCTGTCAGTTCGCTCGAACAAAGCGGTGTTGCCGAGACGTTGGAACATTCGTCCTTCGCGTCAACAACATCAGCAGTGTTCACTGCAACAGTAGCCAGCTATACTTCAAGTGTAGTGCAATCATCCAGTGGGGCTTAACATTCACATTAGTTTTTGTCATTCAGAGGATAGCGTTCAAACCCGTACACTTCCAGCCCCATGAACTGGACACCATGGTTGCAGAACACAGTTTAGTCCTGTTGCCTCTTTCCTCCTAACAATAAGATACGATAATATACAATAGAATTAATTTAAATGAGACTTAATACAACATGACCTGCTTTTAAGGAAACGTTAGCTGCTGGTGTCTCTTTTCCAATTTATTAACTTTTCGTAACGCCTGATGGTCGTCATAATGAAACTATCCCTATGCCAACGTAATATGGACAAGAGTATTACATGACAGAATCGGTCTCATGAGCCATCTGCGCACCCACGGCCAAGTTCAGAACAAGCGCGAATTTGATGATTGAAATGATCTTGGTGGATTTCAGCCGACGTACTATGTATGAGGCCCACGGAGATAACTCGGTGCTAATTATTTAGCCTCCAAAACCAGCTCCCCTCTGCACAAAAAAAAAAAAAAAAAACAAAAAAAAAAACACACACACAAAAAAAAAATGACGTTAGGATTTGGTTTTTGTGTTCCCAGATTATTAGGTTTCAATAAATTTCTTTGATACGCTATTAATACTTCAGGTGTGGTAACCATAGGTCGTTTCTCTGGGTGCGACAGACGGTGTTTTAACAAGGTCAAGGTCAGTTTTCATCCAAGGCGAAGACGCCGGCCATAATGTCCAGCAGTCTTCTGTTCTCGGGTATTCAACCCATCTAAGTAAGGGTCGGGGAAGGTAAATGTATGCTGTTGAACTTTAAGGCATCAGTGAAATTAAATTTTGTTGAGCTTGTTGTCATGGAGAGCTAGACAAACATCAGGTAATGATAAACTTACGCGATACTTGATACAACACAGGCTAACAAAATCGAAGCTCTAATCCTGCACCGTGCCGGCGCACAACAAGATGTTTAAAATCATGGTAGGGATTTAAAAAAAAGAAAAAATTAAAATAAAATAATGTTGTCATTTTAATTTTTCTTTTTAGATCTCAACAAATTTCTGCAGACCATTTGCTCCTCATCCAGCTGAAACTGAGGGCACCATCCACACACACACACACCATGTTGTTAAAATTTAATAGCGATGTTTTCAAAGTCAACCTCAACACAAAGTATTTCTATAAAATTTCGACCTAGGCCAGAAGATTTAAGACTCTATTTAAAATGTATGCTAAAAAAATCATTCAAACCCATATTCGATTACAATTCTAATTTAGCAGAATTTAAAAAAACAACAAACATTTTAATTAAAAATGAATTTTAAAAAAAAAAAAAAAATGTTTTATTATTAATTTTCTTTCAAGAAAAGCTTCCATGTATTGTTATTTTGAAGTAAAATAAAGACAGCTTGTTCTTTGAATATCATGACACACGTTTATGGTGCGTTCGAAATCAATCTATTTCTTTGTTTAAATTTTAAAAGGGTTGTTTTGTGAATGCCAATATCGATCTGGAGGCGGTCGGTTGGGAGTTGTGAGGTGAGAATAATAAGGGGTCGCTCGCAAATTACGTCACGCTCAGTTGGGGGGGGGGGGGGAGGGCAAAATTTTGGCACCCCTTGGTGCACGGGGGGGGGGGGGGCCAAAAAAGTTGGTGGGTCGGGTTTAAATTTTTTTTTTTTNATTATTAGCCCTAACACTTTCTTAGCAGTATTATTAGCCCTAACACTTTCTTAGCAGTATTATTAGCCCTAACACTTTCTTAGCAGTATTATTAGCCCTAACACTTTCTTAGCAGTATTATTAGCCCTAACACTTTCTTAGCAGTATTATTA
Source organism: Lymnaea stagnalis (assembly GCA_964033795.1). Classification (NCBI taxonomy): domain Eukaryota; kingdom Metazoa; phylum Mollusca; class Gastropoda; family Lymnaeidae; genus Lymnaea; species Lymnaea stagnalis. The sequence continues at coordinate 293,756 of CAXITT010000474.1, read as the reverse complement.
GCCCTAACACTTTCTTAGCAGTATTATTAGCCCTAACACTTTCTTAGCAGTATTATTAGCCCTAACACTTTCTTAGCAGTATTATTAGCCCTAACACTTTCTTAGCAGTATTATTAGCCCTAACACTTTCTTAGCAGTATTATTAGCCCTAACACTTTCTTAGCACTATTATTAGCCCTAACATTAGTTTTATTCAAGTTCCAGTAGTATACAATTCTTAAATAGATTAAATTATTTATTTGTTTTAATTGGAACTACTTTGTAGTTATACAATTATTTTGATATCATTACGTTTCAGTTAGCAAAATGTAAACAATGCCATACAAGGCCAAGGCTTTTATGTAACAATCAGCTGTGTTCCCTTTTCAATGGAAAGTTGAAGAAAAAGTAATTTAGGCAGATTGTTGAATATTTAGAAATGTTTTTATTCAAGTTGTAAATTTTTATTTTAGCTAAACTAATATTTTGTTTTTGTTTTTATATTTTGACAGCATCTATGAAGGGCAGATGTCAAACATAGTCAATACAATGGGTTATGATGACAAAAGACTGTGGGACTCTTTGCTGCATTTAGACCAGAGGTACAAAGCATTATTGCTTCCTGATGTTAAAACAAGAGAGGATTTAATGAGATTTCAAAAGCAAATAGACATTTTCAATCTCTACTTTACTACAGATTTGGTTGGTTATTAGTAAGCAGTGTGAGCAGGACAATGGGCCGCAGAAATTTTGTGTTTTCAAAAATTGGTACAATTGTAACATCATTGAAGGGGAGTTTTAGCTACTAAGTGGACTTATTATGAATGCAGGACTTATAAGGCTCTTAATTTTATAAGAAATGTCCAGGAAATCCGTTTATGATGGACAATGAGCAAGGCCATTAGTACTAAGGACATATTCAAGGCTGTATTGAGTTTCCTAAAACTTTCTGATACTGAAAATAAAGGAAAATACTGTGCACAATTATGAGACCCTAATGTATCTCCATGCAAAATACAATGAACTGTATCAGCATCAAGAAAGTGTAGCAATTATTGAAACAATTAGGGAACAAATGAGATCTTTGATGATGAACCAGTTACTGTAAAGCCCGAAATCTTTACATCGTGTGTCTTGACATGACAATAACAAAAAATTTAATTGTGTGTTACCAAAACAGGGTAAAATGATCAGAGAATATGTCAAAGACTTTCTTATTGATACATGTGTTTGTTTTATTAAATAAAGAAATTGTTTTCAAGAATTTTAAATGCATGGTCTTGGCGAAGGATTACATCTTTTTATTGGTATCTCGGGATGCATAAAAAATTTGTATTTATTAAAATTTACTTTTTTTTGTAACTTTTCTTCTAAAATAATACTTAATAATAATCGTCTAAGGGATACTTTGATGAAGTATATGTTTTCCTTTGAAAAAAAAAATTATTATTATTTTTTAAAAATAATTTTGATTTTCTAGCAATATTTCCTTGAATGATATGTTGCCTACAAAAAGTCATAACTTTTTTATTTATGAGCCTATTCTTTCGAAATTTGAATATGTTTTGTAGTATTGAAAATATTCTAATAAAATATCAATTTTATTGATATATTTGGAAACACTTTTTGTGTCCTTCTTTGTAAAACTGTGATGTTATGTTTTTGTCGAATAAAAAAAATATTTTTTTTTGATCAAAAATAATAAAAAATCAAATTTAGCAAGGATATTTTGAACAAACACCAAATATCAATTAAAGAGCATCTAATTACCTTTAAAATGATATATAATACTTGTAGGTAGCTACAAAATTACAGCCATGAGACACAGTGAAGAATAAGATATATTCAAGTTCATTAAAAACTGGAAAAATCTACAGTCTTTTGAGAGTTAACATCTGAAGAAGATTCAGTGGTGTATATTAATGTAACACAATAGTTACAAACTCGTGTCAAAATGTTAGTCTGTCTCACAATGTAACATAATAGTTACAAACTCGTGTCAAAATGTTAGTCTGTCTCACAATGTAACAAAATAGTTACAAACTGGTGTCAAAATGTTAGTCCGTCTCACAATGTAACAAAATAAGCTGTTTCCAGTAACTGTGTCCAGTAACATACACAAATGAAGGCAATTAAAGTATGTTTGCATTTTCTGAGAATATTAAAATGTAAAAAAAAAAAAACCCAAAAAAACCACATGACTCCAGTGCTGTGCTTCTTTTCAAATCACGTATTCGGAACACTTAAAATCATTGCATGCGAAAACTATCTTAGAGAATTTCTTTTAGCATATCCTATTGGCAAAACATAGAAAGCACCATATTTAAATATAATAAATGCCCCATTAGCTCACTTTTATTGGAAGAGTTATGCAATGAATAATGATAAATCCCCCCCACCGTTTTTTTTAAAAATCTTCACCCCCCCCCACACACACACACAAAGCGGTTCCAATGTCACAGACGAGAATAAGACAATGCTGGCAGGTATGTATTGAACATTCTAACTGGCTTACCTTCGTGTTTCTCAGCGAATCAAAAGTCAACACGCGCGTTCTGCAAACCAACTGAGAGTTCCCACACTTTATTTGTAATAGTCCTCAAGCGAACGACCGGTCTGAAAATTCGGTATCAACCCGCACACCAAGACGTTGTACAATTTTATTTTGGGAGGCGACTTAACTCTTTATAAAATCAGGCTCCTCTTTGGTTGTTAATTTATGTTAAAGACGTTCTTCTCCTTCGTCCCCTATGTCGACTGTGTTCAATCAAACTTTTGAAACGAAAGGCTCTATTTTTTAATATATATTTTTTTTTAAAGCTTCTATTTAGATTAGTTTTAAAACTTTAATAAAATCTGTACTTACTGTTGAGTTTTCTGGTTAGTTTCCTTATCTTTGTTAAACTTGAAACACGTTAAACTGTTCTTACACAAAATGGGGAATTTTCTTGTTTTTTTGTTTTTTTTAAATATTTTTTTGAACCTTAACTAGACACGGTGGTTTTACTAAATTTTTTTTTTTTCTTTCAAAAAGTGTTCGTCTTCTGAACGTTGTTTCCGTTGTATCCTCTTCCGTTCCCGACGTGCCTCTTACTAAATCAAGCTGTGGTTGTTATGATGGCCCCAAGTTTTCAGTAAATCAAACCTATGGGAGCGACCAACTTTATCCTTCTTCGATCCGATGGGGCGGTCGCGCTGGTGCGGGGCACTTCTCGCGTTGTCTCGACGTTAGTCTCGCGGCGTCACGCGCGCGGGGTGGGGGGGGGGGCACGGACTAGCTGGCTTTAATAAAACATGTTCCCGGCGGCAGCCAATGCTGTGACGGG